>OU898276.1:157707006-157889506 GCA_918026665.1 Diabrotica balteata
GTGTGTTAACCGAGTATGACCAATCCGGAGGCGAGTGAAGATTACTTGTTGTCTTCTATTGTTAAATTTTGGGAATTTTTTATGATTAATATCAACTTCGTACAGCTTGGTTGGGAGTTCTTCCATGTATCCTGCCATATTGAATTAATCTTTTCTTTAAAGAATGCTTTCAGGTCGGTGTGAAGAGATTTCGTATTCTCTTCTGCATTTGGGTTAGTAGGTGCATTTTTTGCTATTTTGTCTACAACCTCGTTTCCTTCGATTCCAGTATGTGACGGTACCCATATAAAATTAACTTTAATGTTCATATTTTCTGCATGTTTTAGTTCCATTTTAACGAGAAGGAGTAGTGGATGATTACAGTAGAGTTGGTTTAATGCCATTATTGAGCTGAGAGAATCTGTAATAATGATATTTCTCTTCGAATGCTTTTATTATCGCATACAGTTCAGCTGAGAACGTTGTTGTATATGAAGGTAATTTGTAAGCTTCTGTATAATCTGATGAGTAGATTGCTGCCTCAGTTTTGTTTTCGTTTTTGGAGGCATCGGTGTAAACTTTGAAACTGCTACCATATTAGCTTAATATTTTAAGAAATTCTTGATTAATTTGACTTGCAGGCGTTTCTCATTTGTTTAGGCGCAATAAGCTGGTGTCGAATTAAGGAGATATCGTAGTTGTCTGGAAAATGGATACCCATTGTTAACAAGTAGGTATGTAGGCGGTAATAGAAAGGGTGATCAGTTCGATTTGAAGCTTGGAAACAACTTTTGAAGCGGTCAGCGAATACGTTGTGTATAGCTGGATTATCTCGATTAGACGATACTGCCGCGGCATAAGAAAGACTTAGATATTGTCTTCTAAACGCCAGTGGAAGCCCAGTTTCCCAGTATAGGGTTTGTATGTGCTGTTCTCCTAAGGAAATTCGAAGACCTGTATTTTGAATAACATCTATTGTTTTTAAGTACGTTTTTTGGAGGAGTTGTAAACAATTGAGCCGTAGTCCAGTTTGGAGCGTACTAGGGCCTTGTAGATATGTAGTAATGTAGAAGAGTCGGCGCCCCATCTTTTGTTTGCGAGTGATCGTAACAAATTTATTCCTAGCTGACATGTCTTTTTTAAATATTCTAAATGTATCTTCCAAGTTAGTTTTTGGTCAAAGATCATACCAAGAAATCTAACTTCGTCTACATATTTAAGCTGTCCTCCATTTAAATATAAGTTCTTCGGTTGTATTTGGTGACTTTTCGACTTTGGATTTGAGAGTATTGAACTGAAGACTACTTGTGAATGACCATTCTTCAATATGATTAATGGATTTTTGGACATGGTTATGGATGGTTGTCATGTTCTTTCCTCTAAACTAAATCATCTGCATATAGCCTAGCTTTTACGGGATGTTTAATTTTTGCGGTAATATAATTCATAGCTACAAGAAACAGAGTAGTGCTAAGGTTCGAGCCCTGTGGTATAACATTTTCTTGATTTTTTTGTTGAGGAATATACGCCGTCTACTCTGACTTGAAATTGTCTATTTTTTAATGAGTTTGATATGTATTTGAGTATATTACCTCTTATTTCATTCGCTGAGCGTTTTAAATTGATATTTCCAATGAATCGTAGGCTTTAATAATGTCGAAAAATATTCCAATACAATGTTGTTCCTCGTGTATTTCCGATTCTACATCAATAAGGTTGTCTACAGTAGAACAACGCTTTCGGAAGCCACTTTGTTCTGGTATAATTAGTTTCTTTGATTCCAGATACCACATGAGTCTGTTATTTATTATTTTCTCTAGCATTTTGCACATACTACAAGTAAGAGATATTGGCATATATGTTTCGGGATCTGATTTTGATTTACTTTGTTTAGGAATAGGAATTATTATTGAATTTATCTACGATTCTGGAAATACATTTTTCGAGAAAACTAGGTTGCACATGCTGAATAAGTATTCTTTAGATGGGTAGGTGAGGTTTTTTAGAAAAATAGTGGGTATATTATCTGGCCCAGGGCACGAGTTCTTACAGTTTTTCATTACCGTTTCTAATTCATCCATCGATATTGGAAAGTTTATTTCGCTGTTATTTTGATTTTCGTAGTCTATGGTAGATTTTTCTTTATTCATTTTGTTCTTTAAGAAATTTGGTGAATAGTTTGCATTGCTTGAGTTTTTTTCATAACCTAATGCCAGTATATTTGAGATTTATATATTACATTATTTTGCTCTAACAGATTTATCGACTTGTGTGATTTTGTACCAGATATATTTTTTAATTTTTTCCATATAGTTGTCATTGGAGTAGAACTGTCAATTGTTGAAACGTATGTTATCCAAGATTCGCCCTTTGCTTTTTTGATAGTAAATCTGGAGAATTTAATTTTTCCAATATTTTCATCTGCTAAATCTATTATCAGTTTTGTAATAAAATCTACTTCTTCATTCACATTACTGTTTTGATTTATGACATGCAAGTTGTGTTGGATATGGTTTTGAAATTTCTTTCAATCCGCATTTTTTAAGTTCCATTTTACTTCTGGTATAGCTGTAGATGATTCTTCGTTATGAATTATAATAGGATAGTGATCACTATCGTAAGGCTCCAGTAATACATCCCATGAAAGCATATGAGTTATTGATGGTTCGCATATAGATAAGTCAATAGCAGAACCTTCACCCGATCTTATGTCGAAATGGATGTCGTCTATCATTAAGTAGATTTAGATTAATTTTTCCAGAAGGGATTCTATTTCTCTACCGAGACTCGTTAATTTTTTTTGAACCCCATAAAGGATTATGTGCGTTGAAGTCTCTGACAATTAGTCGTGGAGTAGGTATTTGATCTAAGAGGTCCGATATTTCATTATGGTTCAGTTCTTGGTTGGGGGGAATGTATATATTGCATACGGAAAAGGTAGTTACGTCTTTGATTCTGACTGCAATTGCCTCGAGATTTGTTTCTAATAGTATTTCTATACTGTCAATATCGTTCTTTATGTATATCCCTACTCCTCCGCCGGCTATTTTAGCAAGTTGTCGATTTTTAATGAAACAAATAAAGTTTTTTAGTTTATGTACACTGTTACTTTTGTTCCTTGTAAACATAGAATCATTGGTCTGTATTTTGAGATTAGAATTTGCAACATTTTAAAATGGGTGTAATACCATGTGTGTCATTTAGTTTATAGTAAATTTTTGCGATTTTTTTGCGATACTTAGTGGGTCCGAAGATCCTATGCAGTTTTCGAAGAAATCTATTAGTTGTTCATAGTTTAAGCGATAATTGAATTTTGGTCGCTAAATAATTCTTCTATTGGATTTAACATCTCCTTTAGCGTCTTTTTTGGTTTCTTTTCTTGGTTTAATTTAGTCTTTTCTCTTTGTTTTTGGTAATTCAAAGATGTGTTCTGATGAAAGAGTTGGGGACGGTGTAGAACGCTTAGAAACTGTGCGTTTTTGTAGTACTGGATCTGTTTCTATTGGATTAGTTAGGAGTTTTGTACTTGGTGTTTTATGTTGCACAGTTTGTTCGTTCAGTTGGGTTTGCTTTTGTTGGATGGTACTAGTTACTTCTTTAGTCACCTGATTGTTACTATTTTCAATAGGGTTGTGACCGACTTCTATATTGTGAGGTATAAAAGTTGTGTCGCCTGATACAGATACCTTTGCTGGACAGTCTTTTGCGAAGTGCTTGGTGTTTTTGGATATTTGGCAAGTCTGGTTATCTAAAGATAAGTATATTCTATATGATGTTTCCTCATAAGTAATAACAAAAAATCGGGTAAGGTATGGTTGGTTAAAGGTGATATGTAAGTTTGCCGCCTAAAACTAAATATATGCTGAAATTTAGAATTTGAAGTCCCTATCCGTAGAAATGATAGTGGTGACAAAAGTTTAACACCAAGTGCTTGCAGTTCAGATTCCAAGATTAAAAATATGGAATGGACGGACATACGTTAGAAAGTACTAGTCGCTGTCCGGGGAGATTAGTCGACGTACTTGCAAGATTTGTTGATTAATGTTGTTTTTCTGTGGTTGGTAATAAAATCATCAACCAATTTTTCATGTGCCAAGTAAATGCATATGTTGTTGTTGGATAACTTTGAACAGAAAATAATATTGATTGATCCAATTATTATGCTTAAACTTTGAAGGTAATCTTTAATTTAAGGAAAAACACTAGTAGTTGATTGTCTGGTTACGGAAGACTAACTTTTAGGTTGGAGAGGTTATTGGCTTGGCACAGAACTAGGTTAAGTTGATGTAGATAAAGATGTGATGTTGTAAAAATTAATATTTTGTATGCCAAAATATTAATTATTTGGGGACAGAAAATACGGTCCTAGTTATATAGTTGACGATATTATTTGAAATAAAGGTATATCTTACCAATGTTTACCATTAAAATAAAACACAGTCACCAAACACGTTTTTAACCTTTGCAAAAACAGTAAACGAATAATTAGAATTTAACGTGTTTACTCGTTCGCTGTTCTGATAAGACCAAATCTCTAAACTTCTTTATTTTTGCATTTATCACATTTTAATATTCTAAGATTATACAAGGTGTCCAGAAAATCTCGTGACAAACAAAGACCGAAAATTCCTTAGATAATGTTAACCTTTAACTACGGGCTACGGTGTACTCAGTACACCAGTCGCACTAAATTGGCCGCTATTTCTGATAAGCACTGGTTGCGCACGTGTCCCTCTACCTAACCTATCTCTGATGTGTCAGCTATAAACCTCAACAGTTGTAAAATTGATTGCTGCAGAGATAGACTGACGGTTGGAAAAATTCAGGAGAAGTTTACCAGTGGTGTATGTAGTACACCAAGCACCTAGTTATGTAAGTAAATTTTGTGAGATTTATATTACGTTTATCTACTAAAAAATAGCATTATTAATGTATAGCGACTTATATGTAACAAAAGCTAGACATTTTGCAACGTTTTGAATAAAAGAATTTGTAATTTGTTATTAAAATTTTAATAAAACTTTCATTTTATTATAATAAAACTAGTTTTATGATAATACATTTGATCAAATATTTTATTTTAGCATTTTCTCATAACTTAATATACCGTTATCTATTTGGATATTTGTGAGTACCTATTATTGGACTATTTAACGACCTTCTAGTTGTTTTTGTGGTCTTGTTTTTTCATGTTCTTTCTTCCATAGCAATACGGTCATGTCTCTTTGAAATATTAATTAGAAATAAATAATAAAAATTACAAACGTTGCCTCTATATATTTCTCGTAACGATTATAAATCGAGAGGTACTACAAAATATTTACTTTGCAGGGATCGTGTACCAATAAGAAATCCCCAAAAACTCTCAGAAGATGAACTTAGAGCTATGGCTCAAGCTATATTTGAGGAAGAATCTGATGAAGATGTTGGTGGAGACCCAGATACTTCAGACGACGAGCTAATAGAAAAAACGGAGCACGACACTGAATCAGAAGTTGATCTGAATGACGAAAATCAATATACGATTGACTCGGACACAAACAGTAACATTGAAAACAGTTCAGATCTTGATGAAGACAATGATTATTTTATAGCAAAAGACAGAAAAACTAAATGGTATAAGAAATCTCTTCTTAGCAAATTTACTAAAACTCCTTCAAAAAATATTGTCAAGATATTTCCTGGGCCAACAGTTTGTGCGAGAGATGTTACTACCGAACTAAGTGCTTTTGAAAAACTCTTTACAAATGAAATCATAGAAAATATAGTTGAATGTACAAATTTGCAGATTGCAAAAATGCGATTAAATTATGAACGGCCAAAACGGGCTAAAGATACGACTAAACAGGAAATCATGGCATTATTAGGATAATTATTTCTTGCAGGGACTGAAAAACAAAATCATACACACTTCCTCGAATTGTGGACAAAAGATGGTACCGGCTCAGAAATCTTTCGAGCCTGTATGAGCGCAGATCGATTTTTATTTTTGCTTGCTGCTCTTAGGTTTGACAACAAAGATACTCGAAAGGACCGAAAATCAATTGACAAACTTGCTGCCATTCGCTTTACTCTTGATACGTTTATGAAAAACTGTAGCAGCAACTAATCCTTGGGAGAAGAAATGACTATCGATGACATGCTGATACCTTTTAGAGGTAGATGCAACTTTGTGCAATACATTCCAAGTAAACCTGCAAAGTATGGCTTAAAAGTGTTTGTGTTATGTGACGCGCAGACCTTTTATGTCACCAATTTTGAGGTGTATTGTGGTCAACAACCGGAAGGGCCCTACAAAAAATCTAACACACCAACGGATATTACCCATCGCCTGCTTCAACCTTGGAAAGGTAAAAACCGTAATTTAACATGCGACAATTGGTATACGAGTTATCCGTTGGCAATTGACCTTTTGAAGGAAAAGATAACGATGGTTGGCACACTTAAACGAAATAAAAGGGAACTACCTCCAGAGTTTTTACCAAGAAAAAACACACCAATTGGATCATCCACTTTTGGTTTTCAAAAAGAAGTTACCATTGTATCCTACACACCAAAAAAAAATAAAGCTGTCATTCTCCTATCTACCATGCACAGTAATTCTACAGTAGATCCCGAAACAGGAAAACCAATGATAATTTTAGACTATAATTCACATAAAGGAGGCGTAGACACTGTAGACAAAATGTGCAGTACCTATTCGGTATCCCGAAGAACACGAAGATGGCCAATGGCATTGTTTTTTCAACTCCTGAATATTGCCGGAATTAACAGCCAGATCCTGTACAATGCTGCCAACATCGACAATCCTCAAAAATATAGAAGAGTTTTTCTAAAAGAATTATCATTGGCATTGATAAGACCTCATCTTTCTGAGAGGGCGGAAATACAGAGTTTACCTCTGGATTTAAAAATATTCTTGAAGAAATACAAAAACGTACAAGACGACCACGATGAAGAACCACCAGCAAAAAAACGGGGGAGGTGCCATTGTTGTGGAAGGAGCAAAAATAGAGTTACAACAATATCTTGCAACAAATGTAATAGAATGGTTTGTAAAGAGCACTCTGTTACAATTTGTGCAAATTGTAATTTAGTAGACGCAAACGAGGAAGAAAACGAAAGTGAATAGCACACATATTCTCAAATATGTTCATTTGTGAATGATTATTTACTCCTAGTTTTTAGATTTATATACTAGTTTTATAATATTTTTAATGTTAAGCTAATATACAAGAATCTCAAGAAGGTTATTTTTAGAGAAAAAGAAGTGGTTGAGTTTTTGTTCTTATATTTGTTGCTAATCTTTATATTTTCGTTATGCATTATTTTTTATGTTAAGACATTCTCTTAAATATATGCCTACATTTATTATATACAATATATGTACTAAAAATACCTAGTTGTGGCTTTTATTTGCGTTTTTAGTCGGTGGTGTACAGAATACACCGCGCACGTAGTTATGACTAATGGAGGGGCGCCCGTAGTTAAAGGTTAAGAGAATTTAACCAAATTCACCTAGTCTAAAAATGGTTCTTAAGGGAGCTCTTGAAGATGGCGCCTTGAAATTAGTTTTTTTTTAAATACCTCCAGAACGCTTCTATTTAAAAAAAACTCCTATTTATTTACTTCTATTTATCCTCCAGAGTTGAATCGATTTCATCAATTGCGAATTTCTAGTACTGATCATAGGCGTCCGTTTTGGGTAGGTCAAGGTGGATAGGATACACCATTTTCTAAGAAAACAATCGATTTCAAAATGTTTAGTTTTTGCGTCATGAAAGTTGAATTAATATTTTTTGCACTAGTTAGCCATGGACATGCCAACAGAAGTATAACCTACGTTTTTAATAATTGTCAAATTGTGGTCAGTCCGCGAAGTTTTCTTTTAGTTTTTTACTTTGTGGCATTCAAATATAACAATTTTAATTTAACAACAATCGTTTTTACATAGGAAATACGCTGATACGCTTTAGTTTATGACGAAATTAGGTGTTTAAACTTGGTTAGAAGCACCCTTAGGGTGCTTCTAAACGTTACAGAAGCACCCTAAGGGTAGATACCCTAAAAAAACCCAAATTCCCAATCGTGATCCCACCCACTCAGCATTTACTCTCTTCATCAAAAATTAAGAGAAACAGGTTCAATGGCCCCAAAAAATGAAACAGGGCTACATAATGATGTAACAGCAGCACATTAAGATGTTAATTTAATGGAAGTTGAGGAAAATCGAGAAATTAGTTTCGAAGACTATCTGCCCATGTATGCCAAAGTTTCAAAATCTTCTGTAGGGAATATCATATACAACGAAAATTTATATCCTTTTCATTTTAAGAAGGTACAAGCACTGCTACAAGGAAATTTTTCTGCTCGTGATGAATTTGCTATATGCTACAAATCCAGAAAAATCAAAATAAAGATTTTTTCAGATATATTAGAGTTTGCGACAAAGCTACATTCACAAAAAATGGAATTCTTAATGAGCATAATTCACAATATTATTCGTACGTTAGTAACTTACGTTAGTAAGTAATAATTTGTTCTTTTAAACCTATACTTATACTTACACGTTTAAAATTAGTCTTTTTGTCCATTGTGTTTTTTTACATTTTTTCTCTCAGTTATTTGTCACATCCCTAATGAGAGTTACAATCACGGCTTTCATTTGTAAAAGTAAGCCGCTTCCGCTTTTATATAATAATTTCATCTTCCTTTCTAAGATGTGGATGAGAGCGTACCAAATATGACTTGTAAGAAAATCGTCAATCTAGTCCTGTACGTGCTGAGGACTTTTAAGACAGGCATTATTTGTGCTTTGTTAGAATTTATATGTATTTGTCAAAATGTGGAGGTCGGTACATCAATCCGTATAGGAGTTTCATAATATACTCTGTCCACTAAACGGAGTCCTAACTCTCTATAGATAAATTCACATTCAGATGGCTGCGTTACAGAGATAGGCCTGTACTTTCTATATGCCAGAAATAACTACATTGTTGTCAGTTTTTAATCGTACCTACAATCGTACGTTATGGGCCGGCTCCTATAAAAGAATTATAATTTCGGAAATATTTATGAATGTGAAACGGAAAAATACTACATTTTTTTAATTATATAATTTTTCTGTTGGTATTTTAAAAATAGAAAGTTATATTTCGGAAATCTGGTCTTTTCGGAATTATATCTTCTGTTCAAAATTGTTTACAATTCGTGGAAATGAAATAATTATTTGTATAATCCGTTTTTGATCTTAATGTCCTTTTAATGACACACTTTCTCTACCTGCATTTACAGTTACAGACATTAAAAAATAATTTAGAATTAAAAAAATATACCTATTTATAAATCCAAAATTATTAAATCATTAAAAGAATTTTCAGTTGATATCAGACGTTTGTGTCGTGTCAGTGTCAAAATGGCCGCGAGTGCAATAAAATTCAAAAACGGTAATTTGTTAAATAGTGAATGCAAAAAAATAGTGTTAAATGTTTTTAACTATTTATCAAACAGTAATAATGATAAAAGTGTATCAACAATAGTACGGGAAGTTTCTGCTATGACTGGAGTCTCTGAGCGAACGATATTCCGATATAGAAGTGAAAGTAAAAATGGTCCACTCGTAACTCCTATAAGAAAAAAAAGAACCGGTTATTTGAATAGTCGTGAGAATAGATATGATGAAGCAACTCGGTCTAGAATAAGACAATTAGTGCACGGTTTTTTTATGGACAATATTCCTCCAACCCTTGACGCAGTGTAATGTGAGCGTAGCAAGTGAGTGAGAAGTTGAATTAAAGGGCTAAGTAGCATAGAAAAGATAATAATTATTCGAGATAATTATTATATATTCCAAATCAAATAAGGGATAATTATTACAGTAAAATTTGCATTTTAAATCACACAAAGAAATTGACCTAGTTATTGCATTGTTTGATAATTGTTTAAACGTATAAAAAGCACGAAACTATTGTTGTAAAAAAAATAACAACACCCGTGACCCAAATACGAGTAATAACGCCTAAGACTACAATTCAGCAACCTTGGACTATAACCGGTCAATGAGGACACCATTCGATAAAAACTAGAAGACTGGGTCAGCCAAGTCAGTAGTAGTGAGACGGCGGGCGTCCAGGCATCAATTGCCGCCCCGGGTACTCTCGACGCGGTAGCGTCGGGTACGAGTAGCTAGTAATGGGCAGTCAGTAATAGCGGGCCACCGTGGCTCGGACGCGATAGCGTCCCGTACGCGATCAGTACGAGACAGTCGGTGATTCTCCGGGGGACGCGTATCATCTGGCATAGTATCGCGTGTAGTCCGGTTATTGTGGCAGCTCGAAAGTTCGCAACCCTCAACTGACCGAGTTCCAGAAGACTGAACGTGTCGTGGTTGAAAGCCCTAATATACACATAAGGTAACAGATTTCTTTATACTAACCTGTGTAATTATATTAGTACAACTGTCAACTCTTCACTATCTTGCTTCATCATCTCCCGACGCGCAGAATAAAGTGTTAACGATTGTATTGTAACTTCAGGGTAGATTCAATATATTGTTGACTCTAAATTAGTTTTTTTATGTTCCTTTCGTCCGACTCCCTAGAGACTAGGAGAACACGAGATTTCTGCATATGCATATCTCCGGCTTCAAAAGTAAGCCCATAACCTCTGCTCTTTACAGGACCTGAGACCTAGGAGTCCTTACCCCTATCCCGAAATCCCTTATCTTCTCGTAAATCCACGAAGACGAGCCAGCCCTCCAGACCAGTGTGACCAGTATTCCTTGCAGCCGCTCGCAGGGTTAGCATCCCATGAGGATCTATTGTGTATTTCATTTGGTGACAGCGTTTCCTTACCTTCACATAACGCTCCCATTCTATTTTATTACACTGGTGGCAGCGGTTATTACATTTGGTGACAGTCGGTCCCGGTTTGGGGGAATTTCGGAAAATAGGGATAATTAAGTCACTTCTTCAGTATCCTTGTAAACTTTTGCAAGTTTTATAGCTATAAGAAGCCTTCATCGTTTCATTTCACCATCGACATTCCAATATTCCTTCTCCTAAGACGACAACAGATTAAAGAAACAGTGAGGTATCCAGTAAATATTGTGTGGAGTGCAGGACTCCCTTTTCTGGAAGAAAATCCTTTTTCTCTCTTTGTTATATAAACTTGTTAGTGGTTTTACACAAATTATTCGTATATAGTAGATTTTTTTTGTCTTGTATCACTGGAAAATAACCTCATATCAATTCCTTCCTGAGACTTAGAATCCTAAATTAAGATAGGTGAATTGCTTTTATGATATATGTGAAGAGATGACAAGTACAAATTTTTTCAAAAAAATACATACTAACACATTATATGATGTTCTCTATATAATTGTTTTTTTTAATTACCATAATATTGCACTAAAAAATATAAAATAGACAGTCTAACAGATTTTAGGATATATAAGTATAACAGAGATTATTAATTGTCGGTTGAATATAAGAATCAAATATAATCAATGGAATAAATAACCATTATTGTTTATTTAGTAGTTGAATATAAAGAATTTAAGTAATTAGGTCAAGATCAAGTTCATTTGAGTGTACAATTTCATTGCTTTAAAAAAAAAGAGTGCAGAGTATACATTTCTTGAGCATTATTTTACTAACTAACGGTCTACATGTTATCAAATTCTATTTTGTTATTGAAACAAGTAAGCCAAACAATCATATGATTTTGTTGCTGATGCGTGGTGAAAGTATGTATATTTGACCATGAAAATGCACCGCGACGGATAGGAAAATATTACATTATGGCATAAAATGCTTGGTTAGCGAATTCTTGTGATATACACTGAGAAATTAGATATGACTTTGTTAAACTAATTAATTATGGGATATTTGGAATTGAAAAAATAAGCGTTTCATTTGTAAAAAGGAAAAGAATTTAATAGAGTTTAATTTTTCAAAAAAAATAAATACTAACACCTTAGTTGATATCTGAGTATTGATTGATTGATCGATTATTATTTGATTTGATTATTTAATATTTTATACAGATTTGTTTTTAAGTTCGGCAGCGTATATTTCTAAGTTCTTTATTTTAACAAAAATTTAATTCTTTATACAATTGTTGGTTAACTTCATAAATTGGCACATCATACTGATATGGACATATAAAAGAGGGAAAAGAATTTAATGGAGCTTTGGAAGATAATTGACCGTGGCGTCAGAAAATCTTTTTCAATCTTTATACCCCCGGTAAGAACAACCAAGGGGGCAGCAAAACAAGTATGTTCTCTTAACGTAACAACAGACATTCAAATACCATCAGATCTAAAATCAACACTCAAATATAAAATAATGGACCTTTGGAATGATTATTGGAAAAGAAGCAATACCAAGTTAAGCGTTCTATAATCAAACATTTTTTACCACCTGCTGCCACCAATGAAAAGAAAGGGCAAATCTATCATTTGAAGATTGAGAATAGGGCACGCACGCCTTACACATGGACACCTAATGAATTCCAGTAATCAGAGTTTGTGTCAGTACTGCAACACCACGACTTCCACAATACATGTACTTCTTGACTGTCAACACTACCTAGCGACCAGAAGAAAATAAAATCTAGGTAACAACCTAAAAGGCATACTTATCTCAAACAGCAGCAACTATGCAAATGTATTAAACTTTTAAGAAAACACAGAGTTGTACAATTTAATTTAAAGCAAAATGTAGTATAAAAAAATTATTGTAACTAACTTGTACCCAAATGTAAATTGTACCTAATGACCATTGATTGTCCATGATTGTGTCAATGACCATTAGCTGCCGAGACGCATAATTTCAAAATTAAAAAAAAAATAGTAGCAAAACATAACAATTTTAGTAAAAAAACTTATTCTTATATCAAAGACATTGTTAAATTTCTCTACCCCATATTTATATACAATACCCATTATCAAAAACTTTGTCCTACACTCATACAGTTTAGTTAGATATTATTATAAGTAAATATTTTAAGTGTAAGTTAAAATTTGTCCAAAGTCGTAAAAATTCATTACTAAATTTACTATAAGTAAAGTCACGTTCAGATGGCAGTGTACGGATATAGGATAAGAGCGTTGCCAATTCTACTGCCATTGTAAGTTTTGCTACTTTTGTAAAATAAGCAGGGCCAAACTCACGGTAAACTAAGATATGTTTAGGTAAGCTAAAGTTGTTAATAGAAAATTCGTGAATGAAATAAATGGTAATAATTCCAAAAATGCTTTTATACATAATACCGCAGTTAATAGGGAAAAAAATATTCTACAGGTTTTTTAGAAAGAAGTTTGGAAAAAATCATTTTTTTGCCTATTTTGTTCCTCGTGCATTTTAGGGAAAAATGTTTCAAATAAATGTTGCAGATCTTAAAAAGTTTTTTAATTTTTTAGTTTGTAAATTAAAATACATAAACAAATGACTGAGATAATTGCAAAAAACCCCTAATTGAGGCCCCTAGAACACAAGGGTGTAAGTGCAGTTGCTTATCACTTAGCAACTGATATCTAACAACAGGCACGTACTTTTGGCTTCAAACTTTCTACATTAACAACAATAACACCATCAAAAATTACATGTCATTCAAAACAAGCTGAAAACTGAAAAAGTGCTACCTAGGTTTTTAAATTTATATCGAACTTTGAACAAAGATTTTTCAAAACTTTGTTTTTGGCACTTACACCCCTTGTGTTCTAGGGGCCTCAATTGTGCACTAATTTATTAAATGTTCATAACTTTATTTTTTGCATAATGACGTCTAATATAACTACTTGAAATTATGTCGATTAATGAGTTATTTAAGTGTGCTACATTTCAACCAGATCAACTAAATATTTTATTACCTTTACTGAGAAAAGAATACTCCCGAAAAACAATTTTCAATCATCTTCATTTTCATAATCTAGTTCATCTTCAGAGTCATCGTTTAATGAAATTCTAATAGGTTCAATGTCATCTTGAATGCTGTCTACTGTCCAAAAATTATTCTTCAATTTTATAACATGATTGACGTAATTTTACGACTATTTCTTGTTTTTCTATTAATATTGAATTTCTACCTTGTTTGCCATATATAAAACCCATGTTGTGCAATAGTCTTCTCAACGTACTCTTGGAAAAATTCGAAAGATGCTCCATTTGCTTAATTTTTTCGAATTTCGAATACTTCGAATGATAGATTTGCCCTTTCTTTTCATTGGTGGTAGCAGGTGGTAAAAAATGTTTGATTATAGAACGCTTAACTTGGTATTGCTTCTTTTCCAATAATCATTCCAAAGGTCCATTATTTTATATTTGAGTGTTGATTTTAGATCTGATGGTATTTGAATGTCTGTTGTTACGTTAAGAGAACATACTTGTTTTGCTGCTTGATCGGCTTTTTCGTTACCTGGAATACCAACGTGTGATGGGACCCACAATGTTGTTACTGTAATTCCATTAGTCGGTCAGATAGCTCAGCGGGCTGTGCGGCTGCCTCTCATTCGCTTCACTGTCGAATGGTTCAGTGGATGTGGGATCGAGCCCCAGCTCGGTGTCTAACGCAGCAGTTTAAAGTTCTAGATGAATCTGCGGCTTAGACTAGGATATGCTGGGATCTGATCGGCCTATGGTGGAGCAGTACGGCAAGAGATAAGGGCTTGCGGCTCGGTGATACCGGACGGGCGTAACGCCTAAAAAACCGGATATATATATATATATATATATATATATATATATATATATATATATATATATATATTACCATTAGTTTGAAGACGATTACATATACTCTGGATTTCTTGAACTATTGGGTGGATAGAATGGACGTTTCTTATGGACTGCATGGAGTATAGAGAGTTCGTACATATTGCTATAGTTTTATCATCGTGAGTGGAGTTTTCACCGCTTGTAGTATTCCATATAGTTCAGCAGTATAAATACGGCAATTGCTGGAGAGTCGAAACAAGTTGACGGTGGTTGTAGTCGTTGTAACAGCACAGCCAACACCTTCTTCAGTCTTAGATGCGTCTGAGTAAAGGATTCTATCGAAGTTGCATTAATGTAGTATTTTATAGAATCTTTGTTTGATAATGAAAGGTGATATTTCATTCTTATTATATTTGGATAATTTGATATTAAAATTTAGAAGTTTACATATCCATGGACTGTGAAAAAGCTAGTAGACAACAGATTAATATCTAAATAAGGAATAAACGTCTGTATGGTTGACGGTACCATTCTAGGATTATTGGTAACGTAATTATATATTACATATGAGGTTTCTTGTGGGATTTTCGAGATTTGCTGAAACTCTAGCGAAATAGAGCAGTAGAAGTTGTTGTCGTCTTAGATGAAGCGAAGGTTCGAAACATTCTACATGAATGCTTTCCACCGGACTGGATCGGAATGCTCCTAAACAGAGTCGAAGGGAAGTATTGTTGACTATATTTAGTGAACGTAGTAGTGATTTACTTGATGACATGTAGAGAACACTACCATAGTCAAGTTTAGAGCGAATAAGAGCTCGATATATTTTTAGTAGTGTTTCGTCATCGGCTTCCCAACTATAATGAGCTAGTGATTTAAGGAGATTCATTCTTTGAAGGCAGCTACCCTTAAGTTCTCGAATGTGTGGTCTCCAGGAAAGTTTTTTATCGAAAATAATGCCGAGAAGCTTTATTTGGTCTACTACTTGGAGAAAATTTCCATTCAGAGTAATGGTTGGAGATTGCGTGTTTTGTCTTGTGGTAAAATGAATAACTTTGGATTTGGATGGGGAGAAGTTAAGGCCGGATTGACTGGCCCAGTTGTTTATTTTACTTAGCGCGTTTTGTAGTAAAGTATTTGTGCTGGATGTGATCTTTCCATGACAGAATAATATTATGTCGTCAGCATATATTCCGTATTGTACAGAGTCATTTATGAATGAACTAAAATCATTAATACTAAGGAGAAATAGTGTGCTGCTTAGGACATACCCTTGTAGGACACCGTTTGTGGTTGTGTGTTGTGAGGAAGTTTTGCCATTAGTAATTACTTTAAAGGATCGCTCTGTGAGACATTTTTTTATAAACGAATGTATATTACCAGATAGCTTGTACAAGTACACAATTGTCCATGGTGCATCGATTTGGTATGAAGCCTGATTGAAATTGGTCGCCTGATTATTTTGTTCAAGGTACCTAAGTAATCTTTTATTAACCATTTTTCATAGAAGTTTACATAATATACAGGTGAGAGATTGGCCTGTATGATTTTAACGTGTCTAGGGATTGATCGTCTGTTTTGATAGGAATCGTTAGGGGTTGTTTTCATAGTGATGGGAAATTTTGGGAAGACCAAATGTTATTGAACAGTTGGAGTATTTTCTCATACATATTTTGGTGAAGGTTTTTTAAAAAGATAAAGAAAATATCGTCAGTGCCTGCAGCTGAGGTTTTAGTCGAAAAAATGGTATCGTTTAATTCTTGGAAACTGAAAGGTAATTTATTGGGATGATTGGTCTTAGTATGAAGTTTTTTGAGAAGCCTCAATTTCATTATGTGGATTGTTAGGATTATTTGATTTATTGAGGGGCTGGAGAAGACAGATACTCGATAAGAAAGGATGGAAGAATATTTTGAAGCAGGCCAAGGCTAATGAAGGGCTGTAGCGCCAACTGATGATGATGATGATCATGAGGATGTGTTGCGAAAGACTATCACTGATTTGTTGGTCATCTGTAATTATTTTGTCCTGAACGGTAAGAGCTGGAATTTTGTATGATGTGTAATGTCCTTTCATTCTCTTTATTTTTGACTGCACTTGAGTCGGTGGGGTATCTTTGGTAATAGAGCAGGTAAAATGATTCCATGAATTTTGTTTACTGTTTTTTATTATACGTTTTGTTTTTGCTTTATGGGATTGCTGTTTTGTTTGAGTCATTCCACCAGGGAACGTGTTTTTTATTAGCTTAATTTTGGATTTGCCGATACACTTCTTTGAGGACGAAACTATGCAATGGTTTAGTTGTTTTATGTCTTCGTCTATGTTATTTTAATATTTGAGAACATCTGTGCGACCTTTTAAAGTTAATTTAAAGAGTTCCCAATTAACATCTTATATTTTTTATCTCGTTTTTGTATGTTCCGATTTGACTGCATTGTTAGTAATGATAATGGAAAAATGATTGCTATCGAACAAGCTGTCTAGAGTATGCCAAGTTATTAATTGGCGTATTTTGGGATCACATAAGCTTAAGTCTATTGATGAGAAGCTTCCTGACTGAATATAAAAGTATATACTATTTCCTGTATTTAATAAGTTAATATCAGTATTGTTAATGCCATTTTCGATTATTTTACCTCTACCATATGTATTTTTGGAGCCCCACATAGTGCTGTGTGCATCTAAATTTCCATCCATAATAAATAGGCCAGAAATTTGAGATATTAGGTTTTCTGATTCAGTACTTGTCAATGTATAATTAGAAGGAATATATCAGCTACATATTGTGATTTGTTCATGCTGCTATAACAACAGCTTCTAATACAGTGCTTATGTGAAGTTTACGGTGAAAAAATTCAGTTGATGTGAAAATTGATCTTCTTTCGCTAGCGGTCCGGTGTGTAGTTCTGATATGATGATAACTAATTTTTTAGATGAGGGTTGTGTATTTCTGTAAAGTTTATTTCTTGTAAACAAATAAAGTCAGGATTGGTTTCGGAAATAAGTTGTTGTGTGCGTGCCAGGCGAGGATAGAATCCATCGCAGTTCCATTGAATAAGTATGAATTTGCCAATGAGAGGATTTTTGAGATGTCTGTGAGTTTTGAGATGTATCAGAGATGTACTCATCATCAGTTGTTTCGTGTGAGAAGTCAAGATTGGGTAATTTTGTAGAATAACCCATTAAGAGTTCGGTTTTGTGCATAAATTTTTTTATAAGACGAGTTAGTCTATTTTTGGTTGATTTTTCATTAAGGTTGAGATAGATTTGGTATAACGCAGAAATAAGTGATTTAATGTCTGGTGTAAATTTTAATCCTTCTGTGTATGTATCGCTACTACCGTGACAGTTTTCAAGAAGAGCAATTATAATATCTGCTGGGATTATGAATATTTGTGGAGCTTCTTTATAAAGTTCGTGTATGATTGTTTTTGCCATTTCGGATAGGGTTAAGTCACAATTTGACCGTTTAAGTTTTTTCTTGCCTTATGGTTTGGAGAACTTGGCTATTAGTTTGTTCACAATAAGTAGATTCTTCAGTTATGCTAGTTCTGTCATATATTGACTTGGTTGTTCTAACGAGGAGTTGTTATTTGATGATGTAAGTGGTATATTATTGACTGAAGGAGATATCTTTGTTGGTATGAGAGGTACAGTGTTAGTTTCTGGGCTTTTTTCAGTAGACGTGAATTCGGTTCTTAAAGGAGATGAAACGATTGTCTGGTCAGAAGAGGTACTTTCTGGTGGATTTGTGTAATTTGAAGTGACAAGCCCTGATCTTTTACAGACGAAACATTCCATTTTGTCAGTAGCAAGGAAGATGCGGTTTTTATTATCTTCGAACGAGAGCACAAGAGAGATTTGAAGCTCAAAAGTTTCGGAGGGCGGAGACACATAAACTTGTGTCCTAAAGCTAAGGATATTATGTGAGAATTCTTTCGCCGGAATGCCTGCTTTAAAAAATGATACTGCGGAAGCAATTTTTAGACCTAGGCTTTTAACAACGGTTTCGATAACTTCATGCGGTGAATGTACCTCCGTGTATATCCCCCCGCCATACTCGGGGGGGGGGACATTGTATATTAAGATTCTATTTGCAGAGAAACAAGTTAACGTATGTTTACGTATATAAGTTAGGAACCCGTTGTATGGTAGGATGTGATTTTACAAGTTCATCTACTATGTTTTTATTAGTTAAGTATATACAGACCCTATTGTTGGAGATTCTGGAGGCAAAGCAGATGTTTCTGGTTTCGATAATATTAGCAATTGCTTTTATAAAATCAAATAATTTGAGGCTGTCTTCAGCATAGAGTATGATTGCTTATTCTTTCTTTGGGTAGGTTGGTTTCGGATTTGTTTTTGCTGCTATTACATATGGCCTTAAAGAATTGTTGTTGTTTGCTGTATCTTGTTTATTGCGGATTGTTGAAACTTGTTGTGAGATTGTTGTGGAAGGAACAGTTGGTTTGATGGTATTTCCTGTGCTGCTCATGTACACATAAGCTGCACGTCAATTGTTGATATTAATTGACAATTTAATTTTTGATGAATTCAATGCCTGGTCTATAGACCCAAGAAATTATTTGTATTAACAATAAAAAAAGCCAGGTCTTTACTTGTTGACTTTTCGAATAGGACTGTACTCTTTTAGGACTTCTTAAATCACGAAAATTCACGGAGAACTTTTAAATGCGTAATTTACCTTTAACAGTTATTTTGACACTCTTTTGCTACTATTAAAAACAATTATAGATGTAAATATTCATAAAACAAAAAATATCACTGAATAATATATGCGCTTAATATTGAAAATACATTAATGCCCATTGTAGTTAATTATCAAATACGGATCATTACGGTTGTTAATTTTATGATGCTTTTAGCTTTTGATAGCAAATGATTAATCACAACCTCACTAACAAATTTAATATGGTCACGTAGATTATTTGGATTTTAAGATTTTAAGTATATTGTACTATAATTGGACAGATAACCAAATACACAGTAAGAAAATTACCAATATAATAAACAGGAAACTTGAATACTACTAAAAATATATAAAGGTATTATAATTTAATTGTTGAATTTGCCCGTTACTTGATGGAAATTCATTTTATGTAACAATAAAAATTTTAAATCAAAAACTACACAAGAAAGCCCTGAAATTAGTATTGCCACCACCAGAGAAAAAACCCAGTACCTTCTGCTCGATTACATATACAGGCAAAATATCAACAAAAAGAGCCAAACACTAAAAAAAAAAGAAAGGAATAACACTAGCTTTCAGAACAAATTATAACTTAGGCAAATATATTAAAAACAACAAGAGCCAAAATAAAAAGCACTTACACAGTGGTGTATACAAACTTAAATGTGGCGACTGCGCAAAAACTTAGATCGGTCAAACTTGTAGAAATTTAAAAAAACGAATAGCAGAACATAAAAGGGCTTTCAATAATAGAAAAACATATTCTACATACGCACTCCATCTTTGTTAGAATCTATGGAATTTAACAAATTAAAAAACACAGATTTAATTCTAAATGACCAACTTGAGACAAACAGTTCTCCCCTCCTTAATATATTCCATTAAAGACTATAAAGTGTAAACGCATGCCAAAAATAGATTAATTTAGAAATGCAATCAGCCGAAACATCTGTAGTGATAAGAGTTAATAATAAATTTTGTGGAACTGTTGAACAGTGTTTTATTGTTACGTATTATAATTTGCTAAAGAGATATATGGACAAAGTTGGGAAATCCATTCCATCCCATTGTTTTATATAACTTTCGTAGAAGTTATTCACAGCAGCGTCTTGGTATCCATATACAAAAACAAAAAAAAATATTCAGAAATGTACACATTATCGGACAATAAAAGTACTAACTTGAAAATATGAGAGGGGGTAATTTTATAAGATAGAAAAATCGACTCTATTTTCATTTATAAGGTAGATTATAAGATATTATAACAAAATAGGGTACCTCTGACGCATGGGTGGTACGTGTTACAATTCTCAGAAGGATGAATCCAGAACAAACGATCGGTGGCGTTATCAATAGCGTCAGCATTTAAGAAGCTACCGACGCGAGGCGAATAGAGATAAACTACTCCAGATGATTCTTAAATAATACATTTGGTATTTATGTGAACAAGCGGCGTATGTGACTCCGAGGTATATTGGCTTTTTGGTGTGCTCTAGCCAGGTGTTATTCCAGATGATATTGAGTTTCCTTTTGGCCAGTCGTGACTAAAGGTGAAAAACACAGACCTGAGTTATGGTTGGTGGTTTTAGCGAAATTTTTTATAATAATTCGACATCAAATTCACGCCAGCTTATAATTTTTGTTCGACGTCTTCAAAGCTTAAACTTTGCAGGGCAGTGACGCCTAAGTCGACTGCGTATAAGAAGATTTTAGTAAAAGTTGGCGTTGGTTGATCATTGGTGTATAGGTTAAAAAAGTATAGCTGCTAGTACGCTACCCTGAGCCAAGCCGTTTGCTTGGGTTAGCCAGCGAATTTTTCCCCATAAGACTCACGTGTAATCGTCTATTTGCAGTAGTGATTTAACTATTTTGACGAGTTGGTGGTTCTTAAGAATGAAGTAGACTTTCTGCAGCAGGTTCCCGATATGTTCCAACCCGTTCCCTTCAAATCCGTTCCCGATATGTTCCAACAGAACTAGAACTTGACTGATGCAGGTTTGAAACCTGCTTGCTGTGGTATGATTCGTATCAACCACTTTCTCTATGTGGTGCAAAATAATTTTTTCATACAGGTTTCTGAGCCTTTCTCAGGTTTCAGTTTAGCTATGACTTTTGCTTTCCTTCACAATTTTGGTATTTTGAATGTCGTTTGGCAATTATCGAACAAGCATAGGATCCAGCTTTTTGCCACGATGCCAAAATGTTTAATTTGCTTCACGCATATATCATCGACTCCTGCAGCTTTCCTATTTTTAAGAGCACTGTCACGAGGCTGTCAGAGTACTCAGTCCAGTTGGACTTTTTAAAGTTGAGACGTCTTTGGAAGGGTATCTCGATTGTTTTATTGGCTGAATAAATTTGGACACCTGTTGGTCTATTTTGAGTTTTAGTGATTGCACCTTATTTTTTAAACAGGAATATTGGATTTTCTCGCTTATAAATTATCGAGGTCGTAGCCACGTTTCTAGATTTTGCTGTTTAACGAACATGACAGCTTTGTGTCATGTATTACGGAGAGTAAGTTGGGGTCTTCCTATTTTTCAGCCATCACTGTGGCTGTTGAAATCTTCTACTACAAACTGGAGCTCCTATTTCCTTTCAAGAATTTGTAGGTTAAGCGGTTTTTTCTCCTTCTCATGGCGCCGTCTCCTTTCGAAGATTGGCGATCCAAATGGCAATTGTAGTTTTGGAAACTGCTGCGCATAAGGTTTCTGCGAATGAGCGGTGGAACCATCTTTTTTCACGAGTTGTGGCGTCTTCCTACTAATCTTTGCCCTGTACTTTTCCTTACAGTATAACTTGAAATAATTCATATCTTTCGCCTCTCAACACATAACCCAAGTATTGCATTTTCTTCTCTTTGATTATTCTTAGTAATTATTTTTGTTTACACATTCGATGAAGTACCTCAACATTAGTAACTCTTTGTACCCATGGAATTCTTAACATTTGTCTGTATATATACATCTCAAAGGCATCTATTCTTTTTTCTATTTCAGAGTCCAATGTCCAACTTTCACAGCCATACAGTAGGACAGAAAAAACGTAACATCTGATCATTCGGATTCTGAGCTGCAGACTAAGGTCTGATCTTGTAAGAAATGTTTTCATGCTCATGAATGTTTTCCTTGCTTGTTCGATTCTTGATAGGTTTTGGTGTGATAGGTGTGAAAGTGGTTTGGAAGGTGATTTATAGATGGATGGAAAAGGCGTTACGACAGTAACTGGTTATTGTAAGTTAAGGGATTATGTATTGTTTATAACATTTACTTTTAATCAAAAATTCAAACAGCAGCGGCTTTATAAAATTAATAAAATATAAACCACTTACCTGAACGTATCTAAAATCATGGTGAACAACACGAATTTGCCTAACAGGGGTACCACAAGCGACGTGGGTGGAATGATCTCAGCGAGAAGGAGGAAGAATACAGTCAGCGAAAGAAGAATAGAGATGGATAAACTAACCTATAAAAATATTCCATTTACTAAGATATTTCTTAATATTTTTTATTTTATTTATATGGTTTCCTTACTTTTTCGCCGCTGTCGGAGGGAAGATAGAACACAAGTACGGTGAGGAAAGAGATGCCCATACATGGGATTATAAGATTAACGGTATAGAAGAGCGTCTTTCTTCTCATCGTTATGTTGAATGTTATGTCTAGGTACGGTTCATCACAGCATGTATAAAACTTTTCATTCCTAAAACAAATAATTACGAATATAAGATTATGCGGAATAAAATTGAAAAGTATAAAATAGATATTTCTTAAAATGAAAATAAGATATTGGTTCTATAGTACAAGATTCCAGTGCAAGATACCTCTGTATTGCTACCTCTGTAAGCTAGCCACTGCCGTAGTAAAGTCTTAGGAGACATTTATTGGACTTTTCGAGTTTGAATTTATATCAGCCCGAGTGTCTAAAGAAGCAGGGCTGCTGAAATGAGTCATAATACTCTATTGATACCGATTAGAACACGGGAAGTTTAACGAATTTGTCCTACTAGGCCATTCAATTCAACAAAGCGATAGCAGCTTTTGCTAAAAATTTAATTCAGTACGGTGCAGCCAAGTTAAAAAAGACCATGTTAACTTGGGAAAGAATCACTACAGCAGCTACGTATTATGAACAGCAACAGTAAACGCTTTAATAAGAAGACTTAATTTATTTGAGATGTGGTTTAATAGAAAAATTCTGAAGTATTAAGAACAAGTTTTCGCTAGGATTTCCTACTTGTCGAAACTAAATTTAAATTTTTACCACTGCGCTTTCTACAACTTGCAAAGCAGACAGATTGATAAATTAGTCGACAAGGGAATCTATAATTTACATTCCACATTCCGTTCATCCCTGTAAACATTTTTAATGAATTTGATTTTTAGTACTAGAAACCGAGTCAAGAAATAAAATAGAAAGACGGTCTTAGATTTAATTTCAATGCAGGGCACTTGCCATCCGCTTATACATATTTGAACCTTATTAGATCATCAGAGCGTCATATGCAGAGGCTTATTGATTAATATGTCTGTTTTGCAAGTTGTAGAAAGCGCAGTAGTAAAAATTTTAATTTAGTTTCACTAAGTAGGACATTTGACGCTCTAATGATACCTAATGAGGTTTAAATATGTATAAGCGAATGACAGATACCCTGTTATTTAACAAAATAGGATTTTGCAAATGCTTGCGTTCATTGCATTCAAAATTGCATTCATATTAATAGTAATACTGCAATTTAATAATTCATTTTATTTGCTGAATATAATGTTTACCTTTTAATAACCTCATAATCTCAATCTTGTCAAAAATGTCAAATAATGAAATTTAAACGTAAAAAATATACTTACGAATTTTTACAGCTAAAAATAAATTCAAAACTTTTCCAAGTTAGAGCTGAATAGACCTGTTTGATGATTTTGGGTACAGTAGAGTGATAGTGAATCTACGATTAGTAGAAGGTTGGCATGTATGAATTTTTGGCAAAGTTTAAATGCTTTTAAAATTTCAGCAGGTGGAAATATTTATATTTCCACTACTGCTAAATATTCCTAGACCACTGACCCTTCTAACTGAGCCACTACTCTTATATAACCCCAAAATTTAGATCTTTTTATTTTATTCACCAGATTTATACGTATACCATTTAAATCTGGTAAGTTTTACAATTTTAAAATTTTGCGGACTTATGTTAAGCCCTGCATTTGAAGTATATTATATAACTATACCCAAAGCCTATTGCATTCTATAACTGACTGTGCCATTTTTACCGTGATCAAGTTATCCGCATAGCCCAGGATATCATTTATGTTGTTGTCGAGTGAGCCCATCTATGACCAGATTCCAAAAGAGAGAAGATAAGACTTCCTGCGGACAGCTCCTGGCTACTTATGTAGGAACTGTATCGCTAGATTCCCCAGGAATGTTTTATTATTTTTTTATCTTATTTACTTGACGAATCTCGTTTTATTTGAAAGAAAAACTGCCTAAAATAATTATCATCAGTAATACTGCAGTCCTAGTTGCGCCTTGACCTTCTGTAGTATGTTCTAATTGATCTGTCAATTTTCCCATTTTCCACGTTCAGCAATAATAGAGTTTGTCTGAAAGGAGCGTTTTCACTCGCTATTAACAGGTATCTAGCTCAACTTAGCTCAGCCTATTATTATTAAGAATACCCTATCTGCCATTTCTTTTATTTCTAGAAAAACCCGACATTATATCGTCGTGAATTAAATATATTTTTTTTAATCTTTATACAAAATGAGTTGTGTTGTCATGTTTGAACCCATATGTCACCACTGGGAGAATAAGTATCTTATATATTAATTTCGTTCCTTCTTCTTAACATGGTCTATCAAGTCCCCTTAGAGTTTACCTACTTTAACACTGCAAGACCCTCTCTCTCTTGAGCTATTCTGAACATTTGTTTGACTCTCCGAATCATTTTGGATTTTACCATCACAATCAGTCAAAGAAAATATACTGTTATCCCCACAATTAATCTTGTTTTATTGACTTAAAAATTTCTACACTTAGGTATTATCTTTTTAGTTCTAAAATTTTGTAGCTATCTCTGAGACGAAGAAAACTTGGTATATCAGGGTACTGTTCCTACTTTTGATTTTTAATTCCTTTATTATGAGGTTCTTATTTTCTGCATCAATTGGGAACAAAGCAAACGCTTCTTTAAATTTTTGGTCTGTGCGAGCTATTAGGAATAGATCACTGGCGTATACTACAATTTGCGTTGATTGTTTAAAAATAGTTCCTCTATTATATAGCCCATTAATTTTTTTTCTCAGTATCTACTATATTATAAAATAGACATGTCATAGCCAGAAAACTCACCTTATATTTGGATTTTGCAGAGCACTTAACTGATTATCTCTCTAACCTTTACACTATTTATTACACATTCTTCTTAACGTGCCCTATCAAGTCCCCTTGATGTTGGCGATTAACATGGCGAAACTGTCTCTGTCTCGAGCTATTCTAAAGAGTTGCTCAGCTTTCTTTATTCCTGTCCACTCCCTGATATTCTTTAACCAAGAGGCCTGCTTTCTACCAATGCCTCTGCGTCCTTAGATTTTACCCATCATAATAAGTTGAAGAATATTATATCGGTCTCCCCTTACTACGTGTTCAAAATAGGCCTTCTTTCTACATTTGATGTTATCAAGCAGCTCGCGAGCAGCATTTGCTCTCTCAAGGACTGCCACATTTGTCAGAATAGCCGTCCATGGAATTTTTAGTATACGTCTGTGCAGGCACATTTCAAAGGCCTCCAGACGATTAATGGTGGATATTTTTAATGTCCATGCTTCGACACCGTATAAGAGGACTGACCAAATGTAGCATTTAACCATACGCTTTCGAAGTTGAAGTTTCAAGTTGTCATTACAGAAGAATGACCTCATTTTTAAAAATGTCGTGCGGGCTATCTCGATTCTACATTTTATCTCTTGATCTGGATCTAGTTGTTCAGTAATATGGCAACCAAGATATTTATAACTGGACACTCTTTGAATTATATGACCATCAACATATAATCGTGACCATCAACATATAATATTACACATACGTTGATTAAATACCAAGATATGTAATTTAGAAATAAAACTAAAATGATGGAAGTAAAAAGAGCATCTGTAGCTCCAACTTCGCTAAATAAACAAACATAAGAGGTTAAAATGCATAGAAGGAGGCCAAAGGATACCTTGTTTGGTTCGAGACAGTTGATAGAGAAATAAGGCGAGAAGAAAGCAGAGCTATATTTGGTATTTATAAATCTTGAAAAATCGACACAAAGTCGTACATATGGCTTATGAATCATGTATGAAGAGCGTACACGAAAACGAGGACTTGTGTTGGATTGACAGAAGGTTTTCCAGTGGCGGTCAGTTTTCGTAAAGGCTTCTCACTGAGTCCCTACTTGTTTAATCTTGATATCGATATACTGATAGAGAAGGTAAGAGAGGGGACTCCTTGGTTGATGCTCTTTGCTGATGATATCGTGTTAGTAGAGGAGGACAAAGAAATGTTAAGGGATAAGTTGGCGGGTTGGAGAAGGACTATTGAAGAAAGAAGACTTTGGGATAGCAGATTTAAAATGGAGTACATGTGTATGGGAGGAACAGGAATGAAATCCACTCAGTTCCACGCTGTTCTCCGAGTGCAGAGGTTCCCTCTCACCGGCTCTGGAACCCTATTGAGCCATGTGTTACCTATAGTCAAATTTAATTTAATACTGAACACCACAGTTATTTTACAACACAATGTACAATATTTCATAACTAAATGTAATTTAAAGGGTTTTTACCCTAGTATTTTGGTGGCTCAGGCATTTTGACCTAGCATTTTTCGATTTTAAAAACCTGATGATGGACTGTGTGGTCCGAAAACGTTTGTTTTATTGATGTGGCCCTTTTAAGGGTTTTTTAAATAAATATACCCATTTACAAAAATTAACCTCTTTTTGAACAGGAATGGTTAGAGACATCGAATTTCTCCACCTAGAGAAAAACTAGGACGAGTCTTCTTCTTAGAGTGCCGTCTCCCTACGGAGGTTGGCAATCATAATGGACTATTTTTATTTTAGAACTTGCTGCTCTAAACAAATCAATCGATCTGCATTGGTACCAGTCACGTAGATTCTTTAACCATGAGTTCTGCCTTCGGCCAACAGATCTTCTTCCTTGAATCTTTCCCTGTATTATCAGTCTCAAAATTTCATATTTTGGTCCCCTCATCACGTGGCCTAGGTATTCCAGTTTTCTGGTTTGTATAGTGGTGATTAGTTCTGTTTCTTTACCAACCCTCTCCAGTACTTCTTTATTTGTAATTCTATCAGTCCATGATATTTTCAATAATCTGCGGTATAACCAGAGTTCGAAGGCCTCGATTCTTTTTAAATTACATTTTTTTAATGTCCAAGTCTCAGCTCCATATAATAATATTGAAAATATATAACAGCGAATGGTACGTAGTCTGATCTCCAAATTTAGATTTTTGCACGTTAGGAGTGGCTTCATTCGTATAAATGCTGATCTGGCAATCTCTATTCGTCTGTTTATTTCTACAGTATGATCATTGGTTTCATTGATCAAAGTTCCCAAATACTGATATTTTTTTACTTGTTCTATCACGTTACCATTTATTGTCAATAGGTGATGTATATTTTGTGGCCTTTTTGTAATCAGCATGTACTTCGTTTTTTTAGCGTTTATAGTAATTCCCATCTCAGCACTATTTATACTCAAGCTTTCGATAAGATGTTGTAGATCCTCTATACTCGTTGCTATGATCCCATCAATTTGAACTATGGCACTTTGGTTTCAATATAATGTTTGCACTTTATTTATGATTTTACTGTCAATGCGCTTGTTCATAAGTATTGATATTAGTTTTTCATGTCTTACTTTATCGAAAGCTTTTTCGTAATCAACGAAGCACAAGTGTAGATCAACATTTACATCCCGACATCGCTGAATCAATATGTTGATGGCAAATAGTCCTTCTCGAGTACCCATTCCATTTCGGAACCCGAACTGCGTCTCGCTAATATCCTCCTCTAGCCTTTCGTATATTCTCTTATGTATTATTTTTAGCAGAACTTTTAAAGTATGACTCATGAGGCTCAGTGTTCGATAATCAGAGCACTCTTTTGCTGCTTGTTTTTTAGGGATGGTTATAAATGCTGACTTTAGCCACTCCTGTGGTATTATTCCCGTATCGTACACCGTGTTGAATAAATCTGCCAATACTTCCAAGTTGTCCTCTTCCACTAGTTTTAACAGTTCTACTGGTATTTCATCTAATCCAGCTGCCTTATTGTTTTTGATAGCATATTTGATTTAATCTATCGTGATCTTCTGTATCTCTAAAGGATTTAATTCTTGTATTTTCTGCATTTCACCTCTTTCATCTTGGAAAAGTTCTCTAACGTACTCCTCCCATCGCCTTAACTTCTCTGGTAAATCTACTAGTAGTACTCTTTTTTTGTCTTTTATGTGTCCTTGCTGTCTATTTGGACCCATTTCAGTCACTTCTCTAATTTTTCTGTGCATATTTCTCATATCATATCTTGTTTCTAGTTCTTCTATCTCTCTACATTGCCTCATCAAATAGATTTCCTTAGTTGTTTTGATTTTTTCCTTAATTATTCGTTGTATTTCTTTATACTTCTATAGATCTTTTCCTTTATATTTCCTTCTTTCTTCCATCAGTAATAGTATTTCTTCTGTCATCCAGTGTTTTTTAGCCTCTGATTTATGTTCTATTAAACTTTCTTGAGCTGGTTTCAGTAATGTGTTTTTTATATTACACCACTTAGGACGAGTAGGAAAATTTAAATGCTTTGGCACCTACATAACTAAAAATGGGATACTAAAATTGGAGAAGAACTGAAAAAAAATGAATACAGGTATGTAGTGAGATCTGTGCTAATGAACGGCGATGAAGTGCGGCCTGTGAAGAAATTCAGAAAAACGAGATAGAGGTAACTGAAATAAAAATGTTATGGTGAATATAGGATAAGACTAGAAGGGACAGGATCAGAAAGAACTTGATTAGGGAAAAATTCGGGTTACAACAGTCTCAAAAAAGATTTAAGAAAAAATACTGTAATTTTTTGGTCACTTTAGACATAAAAATTATGAGGGAATGAAGGACAGAGCTCTTAGAAGTTGATGGAATGAGAGGTAGAAGAAAACCGACGAAAAGATGGAAGGACTGTGTGGCAGAGGACTTGAGAAATTAAAAAGCTGAGAAAGAGAACATATCAACACACCAAAGGTATAAAGAAAAGAAGTGAAGTACAAAGAATAATATTTACCGCAATATGAGTATATTCAATTACTAGGATAAAAAATAGTATAAAAATCGTATACTTGAGAGAGAAAATGCTAAAAAACCACTACTGAAGAAAAACAAAGAACAAAAGCAGAACACACTGCTAAAGGAGAGGATATTGTAATTACACTTGCATTTGGATGAAAAACATTAACAATAAAGAAAAAAAAAATAAAATAAGTAACATGAAAAATATTTGGAGGTACACGAAAGGTCCAAGAAATATTGAGAGTTATGAAAAAAAATCTAAGATGAAAAATTGGCATAAAGTGAAAATAAAACAGAGAGAAATAACAAGAGAATAGCGTTAAAATAAAAAAATCTTTTTTTATAGAAACTGTTAATTTATGTAATTTATTCATTTATTATAGATTTTAATATATATTTTACTTCAGAACGTAAACCTAGTTTTTTTAAAAGAAAATCTTCAAAATCTAAACGTAGGAAAATTTAAATAATAAAGTTACCTAACAGCAGGAACTTCTAAGATGTCCCATTCAACAGATGTGTAGAACTCAGTCAAATCGATGCCAATGTCCACTACGTTAGATCCCTTTATCTCGTCCAGATGGCGCAGATCCACCTAAAACGAAATAAATTAAGTATGGAAATTCAGCTCCAACTTTAATAGAAAATATATCTTTCTGAATTTCGTTTTCCCGACTTCCACCGCGTCAGATGTCATAAAACAGGAACAAATTTAAATATTTTAACGTAAATATTTAAACGTTTAGAGGTTGAACGAAACGTTTTTAGAATTTTATGAGCAATTTATTGGAAGCTGTAAAAAATATGTACAAGACTTAAAATAAATACTAAATTATAATTATTCTGCTTTTACATTTTTTTGTTTAGACATTTTCGTCTGTTAGGGCATCAAACATAATTACAATTATTTATCAAGTGCTATCGCCTCTCTACCCATGTTTGTTTTATCTATTTCTGGAGAAAGTCCTCTCAATATTTTTCCTTTAAGCGTTAAAATATATATTTTTAAGCGTTATAAAATATATACTATCCGCTTCTTAAATCTCATTAGCTTTATTTTTTTTGCCTTTGTCCTTATAAGGGGTCGACTTTCTTAATTACATTTCTTAAAAAGTTTCTATCTTAAGTCATACCGAAGTCAATCCCTTTAACAGACATGTCCTGCCTAAACATGTACCACCAGCTCTTCTTGAGTATTCGTTACAGACTTTTTTCAGAAACGTGCAAATCAGCTGTTTTTATATTGGGTGACTACTATTTCTATGTTGAACATGCACTTACCATCTTAATTTATGCTCACTCATTTTCGCATTATTTGGTGCCACTTCTAGACTTCTCCTAGTAGATACATTTATCGTTCCTCTTTTTTTCCGTTTCATGCATCATAGCTGGTCTATGACAGTTTTATAAAATTTTTCTTTCAGTTTCATTGGAATCTTACAAACCATAATCGACTTCTTCCATTTCATCTATCCCGTTTTTACTTTACAATGTGAATCTCCATCTATTTTTACATTACTCTGTAATACCGGTTCTAGGTAGTTTTTTTTCGAAACTAAATTCAGATTTCTGCTATAATTTGTGCCTTCTATAAATTGCAAGGCAAAACCAACGTTGATAAAGATGTAATTAAAGACATGCATTCTAAAATTGCATTCTACAACATATCTCCTCAACTAAGCAAAAATCTTTAGTGAATTGATTTCTAGTACTCATAAAGAGTATATCGAAATAAAAGGAAAAGACATTTAATATTTGATTTCACGCATAGTACGTTTGTATATCTGCTTATACGTATTTTAATTTTCTAAAAGGGATCCTCGGAGTGGCTAGTCACAGACGTTCTAAACGTAAAAACAAATCTTTCCTATCATAGTAGAAGCAACTCTAAAATGGCTTCGTATGGGCGCAAGTATCGACATCTGATAATAAATCCGTAAACTAATTTTTCGAAACCAAATTCAGATTTCTGCTTTAATCTGTGCCTTCTAAGAATTGCAAGGCAAAACAGACACGTTAAAAAAGATGTCTGTGAATAGTCACTCTGAAGATCCCTTTTAGGGTGAAATAGGGTGAAATACGTACAAGCGAAAAAACAGATGCACTATACGTGAAATCAAATCTTAACTGTCTTTTTCTTTTTCCATAATAATTGGGCCCGACCAACGCTTTTCCTTTAGTTTTTGATACTGCTGATATCAATTTTTGCTACTTTAAAGATCTTCGACTTATTTCCTTGTCATTATTTATAAAGTTTTTTTAAACGTTGTTTCTGTTTATTCTCAAAATACTTTTCTATGGCTTTCCAACAAGGTTTCCATTATCAAAGTTTCTACCCGTTTGACCGATGTAAGATGTAAGATAAACGAATAGCAGAACATAAAAGGGCTTTCAAAAATAGAAAAACAGATTCTACATACGCACTTCACCTTCTAGATCATAATCATTCTTTTAATGACAAATTTAAAATTCTTCAAAATAAAGGCCTTAAGCTATCTTTGTTAGAATCTACGGAAATCAACAAATTAAACAACACAGATATAATTCTGAATGACCAACTTGAGACAAACAGTTCTCCTCTCCTCAACATATTTCATTAGAGACTATAAATTTGTAAACCCAAGCCAAAAATAGATCACTTGAGAAAGGCAATTAGCCGAAACAGCTGTAGTGATAAGATTTAAAATAAATTTTGTGGAAGTTTAAATACAAAGTTTTCAGTGTTTTATTGTTACGTAAAATGAATTACCATCAAGTAATGGTCGAATCCATCAATTAATCACCTTTTGACTTATTTTGGTGGTTTTGGGATGTTGGTTTCATTTTATCTTACTTTCATGTCCAGCACACGCACCTTTTGTTGTTGGTTCATAGTATCATTAAATATTTTTTGCAGTCCTAGAATTTACGTATATCTTCTTGTTTGGGCAAGTATGTAGTATTTATTTTTTATATTTTATACTTTTTTACTTTTTTTAACTGTACTATAATATGATCTAATTTAATGGTATATTCTAACTAATTAGCTTTTAAAGCTCGATGTTTTTTCGCTAGATAAATCAAGAACGTCAGCATCCATCTTCGTTTATTTTCAAGGCTTTGGCTCAGACATTTTGAGATTTTGTTCCTTGGACAAAGAAGAACCTTCCATTTTTACGGTACTGGGCCTAGAATGGAACCCTACGACTGACTTTTTTCTTATTCGTCTCGTCCCTGTGGCACATCTTGCACACAGTGGGCTAGTCGTTTTTAAATCAGTCGTATTTTTTTCTATCCCCTTATTTTAATTATTTTTCCATGTCTTTTTGCTATTCAAACGTCTTCTACAACCGTTGTGGTACTTCACTGCATCCTGGGATGATAAAACATTTGAACAGATACGTCTGTCCTCTGTACTTGAACGTGTTACATTTCTGGTGTTCTTCTATACAAGAACATCTATCGCAAGATCGGAGCTCTTGGCAGCTATACTGCTGACTGATCTAGTCACTGTTGTCAATGAGTCTCGTCAAATTTTCATGCTGCTCTGACTCGACAAAACTGGATCTCTTGACAGCCATATTGCTGACTGATCTAGTCACATGTCTCACAGGGTTTTCCTTCCTATCTTTCAACGTTTCGTCTGATTCGACGATTGCGCTCCCTTGAGCTTATTTTTCTACCCCCAAATTGCCAATCTTATTAAACACATGCAAGCACTGATACCACGATCTACTCGGCATTATATGCCTTCTAATCAAAACCTCTCTGATTGTGTTAGTCGTGCTTTATCACCGGTACAATTGGTACAATTGTCATCAAACGGCTGTCGTCGAAAACTCTCTTCTAAAATTCGACACCACGCCGAGATTTCGACGCTGTTTACTTCTTGTTTTTCGCACTCTACAGAATTCTTATAGGAAAAGAGGCCAACGATACTCTGTTTGACAGTCTGTTTTAATTTAGTAGGTAGAAAAATTTTACTGAATCGACAGTCGACGCTATTCTTTTAATTGATGGCATTGTTCGCGTTGTTAATCTGAGCACAGATTCAGAGAGCATCCAACAATATCCTGTGGTCAAAATACGATCGCCTCATATTTGTAAATTCATATTTTAGCTGACTTAGTTCTTTATTAGTATATAGTTCTTTTCATGTCTATTCCTTATACTTATAATTTCCGCTGTTCTTAAAAACATTTGTTTTTGGAGAGGGAGAATGTTTGGGAATGTATTTAGTATTTATTTTTCATATTTTACATGTTTTTTACTTTATATTACTGTACTATAATATGATCTAATTTAATGGTATGTCCTAACGTATTTGCTTTAAAATATATTGTTTCCTGTTATTCAGTAAAATCTTATTGTTAAACTAGCTTAAACACATTTAGTCTGTTCAGAGAATTTAACTTTCTCTTTTGTTATTTTGTGTCACAAATCAAAGCGCATTACAATAGTGCTAATATATGGGATGCACTTCTCCCAAGAACCACCTGACGGTCAGAGGTTTCTTTCTGACATTCTCACGAAACACTTCATCACGAGACTGCGAACGATACGCATCCAGTTTTATCGGTTCTCCACCTATCGAGCCTCTGCGTTTCCGGGTGTCGCGACGTAATACCGACGATATTCCACTGGCTATAAATACATCAATATTTTAAAAGGTAAGTCAAAGTTTTTGGTACAGATAACAGTATGAGTTAAAGCCTGTTAATTCTCGTATTTTATTCACAATTATAATTGCTATTTTCGCTACTTTTATTTACAGTCAAAATATTGCATTTTTTCCCTATTATAATTTCTAAATTCATTTAACCAGCGACCTCTAAGTTTTATATAGGACACGTCTTTTTTAGGCAAGTCGTTGAGTCCACTGTAGTTCTATCTAGCGATGAACCCACTATGTCAGCTGCTAAACTCCACTGACTTACGTTTTATCATCAAAAATGACAATGGTGTGGCCGTGAAGCTTAATCATCTGTTGTATATAGATGATTTGAAATAAACGGTTTTGACTCGAAACCACCTAGATCAGATGCTAAAACTTTCGATCATTGTGTATTAATATACACTTTAGACGTGTATCAGTAAATGCTGCGTTCTAAATATAGTCAAAGGAAAGATTAAGCCCCGAGGTATCAATATGTAAGACGGCCAAAACATCGAGACTATGGGCGAAACTGATGAGTAAAATATTTCAGAATAAAGCAAGCGCGAAAAATTAGCCATAAAGAAATAAAAACTGAACTAAGTTCCGAATTCGTAACAAGAATAACACAGCTAAATCTCTCATATCTTAATAGTAAAAATTGTGTACAATATCATGCGTACAAATTTCCTGCTTTCAACAGGCAGGAAATATGTACCCATATTCTGTGCTTAACTTTTAAAGATGTAAAACATTATTTGGTATCAAAAAGTAAGTCTAAAACAGATATATAAAGTCTTCAGCAAAAAGTGACAAAACTTCTTATTTACTAAAGCACAAAAACATGATCTACGAAATTCAGTAGAGAAAACAATATTACCGCGGTATCTAGGGGGAAGATGCCTTATGGATATATGAGGATTTCTACAAAAATTCACACCTTAACTGGAGCCAAATATGGTGATATTGCAATTTGCTGCCCGTACCCCGCAGTAACAATTTTTTTCTGTAGGTTGATACCAAAAAACATGTTTTCAGGTGCGAGCCTAAAAAAAAGGCAAATTTAAGTTTTTTCCAACAAAAAACTGATTTGTTCGCTAAAGCTATTTCATTCTTCTAGCGATCTGCCTCGAAAAACGAGTGAAAGAGACTTCTACACTTGGAGAACACGTACATATCAGGTATCAGTCGCTACGTCTTGGTCTGCAGAAGGAACTCTGACCCTCTGAAGAGCCAAGAAACACCTCAAAGCGTGGCAAACGGTTATTCAGTCCCTAAAATCGACGTATTTTTTCGCGATTTTATCCGAAAATAGATTAAAAGAGACCTGTATAGTTGGGGCATACCTATATATTAAGTAACAATCACTTCGCCTTGATCCTCAGAATGGATTCTGACCCTTTGAAGAACCAAGAAATACCTGCTTAAAGCGTGGCAAGCGACTATTCAGTCCCTAAAATCGCCTTTTTTTTCATTTTTTCGCGATTTTACCCGAAAATAGATTAAAAGATACCTCTATAGTTGGAGCACACATACATATCAGGTACCAATCGCTTCGTCTTGGTCTCCAGAAGGAACTCTGACTCTTTGAAGAGCCAAAAAATACCTGCTCAAAGCGTGGCAAACGGTTAAAATCGACGTTTTTTTTTTTCATTTTTTCGCGATTTTATCCAAAATAGATTAAAAGAGACCTGTATAGTTGGAGCATACCTACATATTAGGTAACAATCACTTCGCCTTGATCCTCAGAATGGATTCTGACCCTTTGAAGAACCAAGAAACACCTGCTTAAAGCGTGGCAAGCGGCTACTCAGTCCCTAAAATCGACGTTTTTTTTTCATTTTTTCGCGATTTTACCCGAAAATAGATTAAAAGACACCTCTATAGTTGGAGCACCTATTCAGTCCCTAAAATCTAAGTTTTTTTCATTTTTTCGAGATTTTACCCGAAAATAGATTAAAAGATACCTCTATAGTTTGAGAACACATACATATCAGGTACCAATCGCTTCGTCTTGGTATCCAGAAGGAACTCTGACTCTTTGAAGAGCCAAGAAACACCTGCTCAAAGCGTGACAAGTAAAGAAGTCTCTTTCACTCGTTTTTCGAGGCAGATCGCTAGAAGAATGAAATAGCTTTAGCAAACAAATTAGTTTTTTGTAGGAAAAAACTTAAATTTGTCTTTTTTTTGAGGCTCGCACCTGAAAACATGTTTTTTGGTATCAACTTACAGAAAAAAATTGTTACTGCGGGGTACGGGCAGCAAATTGCAATATCACCATATTTGGCTCCAGTTAAGGTGCGAATTTTTGTAGAATTTCTCATATGTGAGCAATTGGAAAAAAGAGGTTGTTAATTTAAGAATATATTTTTAATAAAAGCAGGATGAGACATTTAGATGACACAACAATGTTTAAACTAAGGGAACCAGAAATGCGCATAAAACATCTTTTAAATCAAGAAAAAAGAGCACCTCGATAAGTAAACCTTTGCATGGGTGAAATCCTAATAAGACCAGCTAAGACTATGTCAAGAATACAGCGTCAAATTATGAGCTGACAATAAGAAAGATGTTTCCCAAAACATAGGGCTTCCTACTTGCCATTCCAGATTACGTTATTCGAAGTAAAAATTACCTCACAAATTTTTTCACATAGGTACCTGTAAGTCCAAAGCGATAAAAGCCAATACGGATACAAGGTCAAGCAACCATCCAATATTTTACCGGAGGCTGAGAGGCGTTTGTCGGGACTGATTATAAAGAACGCCATGACTCAGTAGGAAAGAATATTCACCAATCTCTCTCTTCAATCCTGACCCCCCAGGGGGAGTGTAGTGGTCGACGTGATGTCGTGTATTGTCCGTCTCCAGAGATCTCTGTCTCTGGTCATTTCTTTTAATTCATGCATAGGTCTTTGGCATATTCCTGTAATTTGATCTATCCATCTTGTTGGGGATCTTCCTCGTGATCTTCGGCCTTCTACCTTTCCTTGTATTATGAGTCTTTCCATGTTTTCTGTGTTTGCTCTCATAACATGCCCAAAATATTTTAATTGTTGGAGATGGACTTTACTAGAGAGTCGTTGGCTAACTTTTAGCTCTCTTAAAATTGAATTATTTGTTCTGCGGTCGGTCCAAGGAATTCGTAACATTCGTCTCCAACAGAACATTTCAGTGGCGTCTATCTTTTTCTCTCCGATTGTCTCAGAGTCCAAGATTCACATCCGTAGGTCAGTATTGGGAATATTAAGCAGTTGATCAACCTCATCTTTATCGCTCTTGAAATTTGACAGTCCTTCCATATTTTGGTCATTTTTGCTGTGGCAACTTTTGCTAGATCAGATCTACGTTTAATCTCTTCTTGTAATGACCCTGTGTTTGTGATTAATGATCCCAGATATAAGTATGAGCTCACAACCTCGAACCGGTCAATTGTGGTTATGTGTGGATGATTGTTGTGTAGTCTATCCACTATCATGATCTTTGTCTTTGATATGTTTAATTGCAGACCAAATATTTGACTTTCGTTTTCGATTAGTCGTATAAGTTCTATCAGCTCTGCTTGACTATTTGCAAGAAGGGCTGTGTCATCTGCGAAACGTAGGTTGTTTAGTTTATGACCATTTATTGAGATGCCCTTTTCCCATCCTTCAAGTGCTCTTCGCATAATATACTCCCCATATATGTTGAATAATTGTGGAGATAGTATACATCCTTGTCTGACACCCCGTTCTGGATGAAATTCGTTCGAAAGTGTGTCAAGTACTTTAACTGATCCACCAAAATGTGCCAACAAACGGGGACTTTATTAAATACGATCATCTCCCTTATTATCAATATGTTCCTAATGGAATGCTTATATACGACAACTACTAGATATACTTAGACCACACTGTGCTCACAGACCAACTAGTAGCACTTAATAGACGGGATCTCATACTAGATAAACTACCTAGACAAACAACACTAATTGGTGTGGCGATACCTAATAGTAATAACCTGCGTGTTAAATATAATAAGAAGATAGCCAAGTACAGAGATCTTGAGATACAAATAAGGAGACAATGGAGAATATAGAGTAACTAACCGATATTTATTATTCTCTTTACTACTGAAGTCATTCCGAAGAACCTCCTAGCAAACCAAACAGCTGAGTTTTAGTAAACATCTTTATAAGATCATGCCACTCTCTACATCGAAAATGTGTACGAGATGAGTACGAACATTTTTGGAAGATATTTTAGTGTACCATATCATCTAGGACTCGATAATCAGAAAAAGTCCCACCAGAGCTCAATCATTTTGATACCGTAGGTATCTTGGATGAGTGAATTTTCCCCTTAGGATGAGTGTGAGCCGTAGTATACAATGTAATTTAATTTACAGATAAAAATGGACATAATATGTATTAAATTTAAAACAGATTTTCCTCAATATTACTTACTTAGCACTACTATAAAAAAACTGGGGTTTCATTATATCATATTAATTTTATATATATCATATTTTTATTGTTTATTATCTATTTTAATTAATATTACAATTAAGTGCAAGTAAATTTGTTGAAAAACAATGCGCATGCCTAACCTAATCTAACCTAACCTAACCACGTAACTATACTCTACGCCTGTTCAAACAGGGTTAAAAAGTTCGACTACACTCTTTTTTTGTATCGGATTTATCAATATGTTTACTGTAGCTATCAAATAAATATTCCATTATATTCTTGATCAAAATTTTAATTTTATGGAAAATAATAAAAGTAACGAAGGAAGAATCTAGAGTAGTGCTAGATAAACTAAACATCGTACAATTACTACTCAACTTTCTAGGATCACATGGCATTTAAAACAGAAGAATATAAGTTTATACTTTTTATATAGGTACTATGACTATATGAGTATATTCAAAAGTATATACGTACAAAGAAAGCTTAAATTTCAGATATAGCTTAAAATGCATTTTTAATAGTGTACATAAAATCGTTGTAGACTGACCCCAACTAATCATCTTCTAAGATTCACTCCACTTGGTGGTGACAAATGGCAGGATTAAATAACATCGGGAGAATAGATACCTAGTCTTTTGTTATCTAATTAAAGCCAGTGAATCGCATGCTATCTTGCCAACTTCAAAGATAGCTCTCGAAAAGGATAGTATTACCAGAATTTAATAGAAAATATTAAATATTGTATTTATATAGAACGAATTGTATAATAAAAATTAGACTAAATTATTATTAAATGAGTGAAGTTTAATTAAATATCCAAACCGCTGTTATTGAATGTTTTATAAAATTATCAAGATATTGTTGTTGTTTTTATACTAAATCTGTTACATTTTATCGATTAGCAGTTCAATCTGATGCTCTCAATTTCGCATAGAGTTGCCGATAAATATCGAGATAGCAGGGAAGTACCAAATTATGAAATAATAAACATGTACCGTTGGTCATGTAAAAGCAAACAAACAAACAACTCTCATTCGTTTAGAGGTAGATGGTGAAAATCATATCCGATGACACGATTAAACTACAAGACATTATTATAATAAATAAAATAAATAATTTCAAATTTAAATATAAATGCAAAAAAAAGAAAAAAGTTTATCTGAAATACATCTAACTGTCATCTATTGTCAACTAAAACACAAGTGGCATATTATAATTACAAGACAATTGAGGGGTCTAGGTGCAAAACCGGACATTTCCACTTTTTGGTCAAAATTAGTTAAATACACTCCTGTAATCAGTTATTAAAGATCCATATATTAACAATTTGATAAAGAGTAAAAGTGGACAGTTCCTAGTAGTAATTTGTTGTAAAAGAGTTGGTTCAGATGCAAATGCGGACTTTTCCTCCAACGCTTGAGATTCAAAACGGGACATTTCCATCAGCTGTCGCTTGGCAGCACTGTGTTATTGAATATAAGCAGATAGTGTTAAACTTATAAACGGCAACTCTACAAGTTAAACAATTATAGTAATCAGATTTGCTTGTTTATTAAAAAATGGAAACAACCTGCCCCCAAGTTTCAACCAGCGATTCAAGGAAAAGACAACGCGATCAATATGCTCTTACCAAAAATACCTGATCAGGCAGGCAAAAATTCGATATAACTCTACGTATATAATTTTAAAATAGTACAAGGCTCTTCAAAAACAAAACTTACCAAAGATATTGTGTTAAAAAGGTAAAAAAGAAATAATTAGACTTACTCACAATCAATTTAATTTTACTACCTCAGACGACCGGTTTCGCTTTCTAAAATTTGCAAAGCATCATCAGGTCGGTGGTACAAAGTAAATTAAATGCTGAAATTATAAAAAGCCCATATTAGGGTGCTGTCTTATAAGAATATAGATCAAAAAGTTATAGATCAAAAAAAGTTTTAGTAATTATGCCAATATTACATGTCTGTGTTAATTAATATGCATAAATTGTATTAGCCAACAGAGTAACAACCCACAAATTGGTAAGAGAAAAAGTCTGTTGAATTGTAACATTCACAATGTGTGTAATCTTGTCGCTCTCCACAGTGGCGTCTTACCATCCTACGACCATCATGCATTCCTAAACAGAATCGCGATTCATTGCTGAGTGCTACATGACACCATTCTGCTATCCAGTGCTGACATTCTCTGCACCAATTCAAACGTTGATGACAGTGGTGTGCAGTCAAAGGAATCACTAGTCGTGGACGGAATAAAACCAGTCCAAAGACTCGAATGTGACGATATATTCTACGCGTACTAACAGGTCTACCTACTAATCCAAACCATTGGTCAGAAATTTGAGGCGTGGTAGCAAAACTGTCTCGCAGAGCCAGTAATCTAAAATATCTATCTTGACACGCTGTGGTACGTCTCGGTTAACCAGTTGATCTTCTTTGTGCTCCTCTACCTTCATTTGTCAACACAAGACAGACACGCATAACCGTCATTGCCGTACAATTATCGCGACGGCCAATTTCGCGATACGACAAACCCATATCTCTATACGCAATAATTCTGGCCCTGTCAAAATCGCTAACGTGGTGGTAATTTTAGTGTCTGAACTCGAGCCATTTTCTTACATTGAATATTATGTAAGAATATTATGAATTAGAACGAGGAATAATAACCTAAATTCACAAAAAAATTTAAAGATAAAGCTTTTTTTGACAAAAAGTAGAAAATATAAATATTGGTATTGTTATAGCATGTTTTAAATAACATAGAGAAGACCGAGAATGACATATGCATCAAAAACAAGACCAGACAGCCACAACACAAAGGCTACTGGAAACGGCAGAGATGAGAGTATTGAGAAGAATTACAGAAAATACGCTGAGAGATCGAAAGAGAAGTAAAGACGTTAGACAAAGACCCAGACATAGCGTCTGAAAAACTGATTTATTGTATAAAAAATTACTTGCATACATTAGAGAATTGGCTGAAAAAAAGAAAAATTAAAGTGAATAACGAAAAATCAGCCCAAATCACATTTACAACAAGAAGACGCACTTGTCCACAAAGTAGTCTATGCAATGCCCCCATTCCTGCTAGAGACGTTGTGAAATATCTTGGGGTGCATTTGGACCACGATACACTTACAACGGTATGCTACGTTTGGAATAAAAATGTGTCTTTGACGCGCAGTTACGTCACGTCGATGCATCGAGCTGTTGTATATTATGGTGTGAGATAGTATTTTCAGTGTTTTGAAATCTGTTTCGTGGTTTTTAATAAGTCGTTGTTTGTTGTATGTTTGGATTTAAAAAAAACTATTGTTAACTATCAAATAGGTGATTAAAACTGCGTTTAAATTATTATACCTATTTAAAATGCCGTCGTGTGCCGTAACAAATTGTGGAAATTATAACCGCAAAACAAGAGGAACTGACATTAGGTATTTCACATTTCTGAAAGATAATGAACTTTCTTAAAAAATAGATTATAGCTTGCCGTCGAGCAAACATAACATTTACAGTTGCTACATCAATTTGAATGCAAAGAAACAAGTTCGATGAATGGTTAACTTGTATTTCAAGAGGTGGCCTTTTAAATCCGAGTGAGGATTTAATGAAAACTGCAGAAGTACTGAAAGCAGAGTTCAATTTAATGCATGAATAGGGAAAACAATAAAGAGAAAACAATATTTTCATTGTTAGCTGACCGCACTCTTGCCAAGCTTGGTAATGAAGTAAATATACCTTATGAAGTTATTTATTGTCTTAGTCGTACCAGAAGCTACATAAGATTACGAGAAATTAATAAGCAAATTATTTTTCAAAATTGTAAAAGAAAACTGAAAATAAAAATGTTAAAATTTACAAACCGTAAAAAAAATAAGTATATACGAAGTATTAAAACATTATTCTGTTAAAGTGCTTTCTATATTGAAATAAATATTCTTAAATTCCAATCACATTGAATTTTTTTTAATAATTTTATTTCTATAAATTCTTAAAAACGTATTTTTGTATCTCAATATTGCCGTTTTATTTACAACTGTATTTGATTTAAAAATCGTAAATTATTAAATACACAATGGGATAAATTAAAAGTAAAAACACTCAACCTAACCAACATGATCGATGTTAGCATCGATGTGACGTCACTGAAGATGCGCGTCGGCATACCGTTGTAAGTGTATCGTGATTTCGACCGAAAGCTCACCTTAAAGCAACACAGTAATTCCAAAAAACAAACTGAGCTCAATATAAAATTAGAACAAATAAATTGGTTACTTGGCAGAAAGTCAAGGAACAAATCCCCACGTGGTAAAAAAAGTATCGGCAAACCGCGCTAGATATGTAGTGACAATCTTCCATAGAGACAACAACCTGCCGATGAACAAGCAAAATTGCTTATATAAAGAAAGAAAAAGAAGAAGAAGAAAGCAAAAAACAATATTTTAGATCATAATATTGAAAGGTTTGCGAGGTCAAACGATTGCCAATCGTCGTGAAACTTGTAATTACACTAATACCTGTATTAACTTTGTTGCATATAATAGAAACTATCACATATTTTATTAAATGATAATGGCAACAGTTTTTCTACATTCGCGGTTCCTCAAAAATGTCTAATTTATTCCCACATACAGGATTTTACATAAGGGCCACCCCTGTAAACACTCTAAAAACTCAATCAACAGCATTCCTAGCAAGACAGCACGTTTTTCATAGAATATAGAGTTGAATGTGTACTGTATTAAATGGATTTTCATTCTTAAGACCACCGTAGGACGAACACGTACCCCGTCGTGGTCCTTTGTGTGCCGCAAAAGTAATAGACTTCAAATGGATATATCCAGCGTCGAGTTCTTTATTGAATGGAGTTTCCTATGATCTGGGTCAGTTGACGGACCACACGGAGATTTCAAATAAACGAAGAAATGACGATTTTCTGTTAAGACAATATACCAGGAAAGCCATAATCATTGTACGTAGTTTGGTTTGTGTTTGATTGAATATCTTAAAAAGTTTGAAGCGATGTACATGGGAGAATATCAATTAAATGTCGTTGCAAATAATGCTTGATTTCTTGTCATATTAAGGATCCGGCCTAAAGTTAGTCAGGTTTTAGAGGTATGGTTCTTCTCAGAGCTTTCTTTCAGTGCGTCATTAATTATGACGTCATATAATGTATTTGATGTTTCGAGAATTATTTCATGTAATTATCGACGAATCTGACAGATGCCAGGATCGTACTTAGCGACAGGTGAAAGCTTATGGCATTAAACTAGTATTTTTATTGCAAGGTGGATCAAATAGTAAACACTTTTGTTTATTAAATTTATAAATACAGAAACATTTACAAAATGACAACAAAACGATACATTTATTGTTTTTTTTTATAATATTATACAAGCGTAGTTAGTTCATTTTATAGTTAATACAATTAAATAATTTGCCGTTATTTTTTGTAAATACAAAAAAGACTGCTTTCAAAGATGTTCATTGGATAACTAATATAATTAGATCACAACATATCAACTAATGGTATATCTGAAAAAAAAAACACTACGGCGACGGGAACTGTAAGAGAAAATCGTGTGCAAAAATGTCCAGTAATGGACTTTAAGCTAATGAAGAAAATGGCAGGAGATACATTGTCATATGATTATAGATTCGACAAAACTAATGAAATTTTGTATGTGAAATGGTATAATCATAGAGTTTGTTGGTAAAAATACATTGCAAATTTAAAAAGGAATGGTGTTATCTATGAAACCTTGACAAATGTTATTTGTTGATATGAAACAAACTTTTGATATCAAAAGAAATGTACACATAGACTCAATCAATTGATTAAAAAATTTCTTTCTCTAAGTTAGGCATCGAGGTGATCCTGATGAACATCCTAGTCCATTAGTAATACTCCACAGAATTCGAATGATAGTTCAAGGAAAAAATCCTGGTATTTTTGATGCTACTGTAAATACAATGAAACAAAATGTGGATCAATATATCACTTCAAAAGTATTCGAAAAGGCTGGTCTTAAAATTTCTCAAAAAAAATAGAAGAACCTGATAAATCTAACAGTGATAGTTCTTTATCTTCCCTAGAGTCATCTTGTAATTAGTCTGCCACCTCACATTGTGCTGTCAGTGATTTGCAGGAAACTACAGAAGATGCCTTAGAATACATCGCTGGGTATTTAGCGACACATTTAAAGATAGTTTCCCTAATTTAGGTGATTTCACAGACAAAATTAGTCAACATAGCTGTAGTATACCATCATGGGTGCAACAATTCTCTTATGGAGGTCTTATCAAGTCTACAGTTGAATCTTTTATAAAAATAAAATGATGGAATAAATGTTATAAACAATATATTGATTAGTATAGGAAAAATAATGGAATTGTTGGAAATATTTCAAAGAGAATTTAAAAAAAGAAAAAGAGCCATATGCGCTTATAAAAAACTTTTGTAAACTTAGAAAAATAATTAAAATAAATTATAGAAATATAAAATCTTAAGAAACTGAAAATTTGAAGCGAAAATAAAAACTTTACGGTGTTGGATTCAACTAGGTCAAAAATTGTAAAATTTAGTAAACTTGGTCAATAGGAAATGTTTCCAAAAGAAATATCTAGTGTTGTACTTATTCTGTTTAGTTTTACCTATGCATGTTTATAAAATAAATAGTTCAGTACTGAAAAGTTTTATTTATTAAATGACTTGCGGATCCGCATTTCTTTATTAAATATGTATATATCAAATGTTTTTGGATATTTTCATTTGAATTCTGACTAGGTACGTAAGTAAAACACGTATTTCTAGATTTTATTTACTAGACATTTATTTTGAGAGTAAACTGACATTTATCAATTAAATTATAATTCAATTATAAATGTAATTAGTTTTGTGATGCAGTAGTTTATATTAGAATGAAATATCTCAATATTTGGAACAAATGTTGGTTACAACATACTTATACCAACCCTTCTAGATAGTGCAGTATCCAAATCAAATACCGAATAGAACGTGGTTCCAGCCATTTAGTTGTTCAAGAAAATATGTCACAACTGTAAAACGATTTAGATCATATTTTTTTCGAATGCCAAAAATATAAGGACGAAACATATCACTCTATTCAACAATTACATGATCTTAATGTACAGGCCCTGCTTAATATCCTTAGTCTCTTAGCTAATGGAAATGAGAGAATTTATAATGCATTAGTAAAATTTCTGTCAAGTACCTAAATAGTCTTGTAGTGCAATATTGTAAGCAACTTGGACAGTCCATAGCAAAGCTGCTATCGGATTAAGTATATAGCTGCCCAAGAGTTTGCTGTGGAACTCTGAGAACCTCATCATCTTGTTTGTATGTAAATATAGATAAAAAGGAGATAATACAAAAAGAGTTTTGAACTATATTATGTGTACTGTTTTTGAACACACTGATGATGTTGAAAAGATGCTATATTTAACTTGTATCTTATCTTAATTTTAGTTCTTAAAGCAGATTATTTAGCTCTTCGTTATTGATATTTTATGAACTTTACAATCATTCAATTCTTGTATCAATGGAAAACAGACCAATAAGAATATTTTTTTTAAAGTCTGAATTTCTTAGGTATTGTTTCAAATTTTATTATTTTTCATCTATTTACAAATACAAAACGGTCTTCGGTAAAAGTTTACAGTAACAATAAGGTCGATAATCGTTCGTAATCCCCACACCTACATCACAGCCAAGTGCTGCTCTGACAGACATATTTGGACGACGGAACTATTCTTCTAGTTAACCTGTAACCGGTGACGTCCGATTTTAGGAGCATAATCGGTGACGTGGAGTCTCCGGGACTCATCATAAATATGCTGGTCTCATTCAAATTTAAATAATTATTTTATCACATTGTTTATAATAATCTGTTCTTTAGGCATTTTTGCAATAGCCTATTGCCATTTTAGGTGTTTCTGTTACTAACTATTCTTATTATTAATATTTTTGTCAAAAGTTGCAAATAAATAAAGTACGATTTAACTGGGAATAAGCCACAATTAAAGATAAAAGTACGTTTATTAACGTTTCAATTTCCACTTCGGAAATCGTTCTCAAAATACAAACAGTAAATTAAACAAATTTTGTTTTTTTGTTACTTAGTAAAAAATTCTTCTATAATTTAATTTTATCTGACTTATTTATATTTACAATTCAGACATACATTATGCATTTTAAAGTAGACGACTTTAAAATGATATTGCCAATATTGTTGAGTTGCGCTCCTGGGACGACTTTACTTATAAGATAGTTCATTCGATTACATGAAATCAACTTTAACTTGAGAATATCCGTCAGAAAAAATCGTAGCATGTAATTCGTCTTTAAAAAGACAAACACATGCCATGATGACAGTAAAATTCACCTGTTAGTGATTCCATAGTAAATTATGAGGGAAAAACCAGGAAAAAAACCTCATAATACTATCCCGACATGGTAAGTATTTGGTCGTGCATTTAGTTTACCTTCTTCTTCTTCTTTGAGTGCCTCTCCTATCGGAGATTGGATATCATTATGGCGATTCTAATTTTATTAACTGTTGTTTTGAATAATTCGTTAGTGGTACGCCAAACCACTCTCTTAAATTTCTCATCCAGGACGTTCTTCTACTGCCTGGATTTATGTGTCCCAGTTTTCGCTTTATGTTTTCTCTTATTTCTGTCGAGATTCTGCTGTTATACATTCGTTGTTTCATGTGTGCTTCAATTAAGCTTTAAGCCAGTACCTTCCCAAAATCTTTCCTGTCTAAGGGTTTGGATTCTGTATAACACTGATACATATCGAAAGCGTTAACTGTACTCATATCTAGTATTTTGTAAAATATAGCCATTGGCCAACGTTGCGTTCTTCTAGACGAACTGTAAACCGTACACTTTTCATCCAAACATCAACGCCGCCTTTTGTCATATTATACAGATTAATTATTTCTGGATTTTGTGTTTTTTTATCTACGGCTACACTATGATGCATGGAGGATACTAGTATGACGGCTTTGTTTTTTTTAGTAACATACAAAAGAAGGGTAATGTCTTTTGTAAAACCGTATCTATCTGAACCAATCTCTCTATGCCTTTGACGAAGAAACTCAGGAGGAATATGTGTTTTAACCTTTTTAATAGTTTCCACATATGTTAAGTCATTACATTTCAACAACTGAACTAGTTCTATAGATGTGAACTAATTGTTAGCTGTCAAATAACGATTACGGCAAAATAATGGCTTAGAAAACCGTAACACAGATGAAATAGGTTTAGCAAGCTTTTTCTCAGTTACTGACAAGTCCATTCCGTCGGAATCTTGACCTGTATATACGTACGCATTGTACACATAGTTGTTTTCACTAACTAACTATTTCTATGATACTAACATTTCATCAATGCATACATATTCACTAACACAAAACTCCGTTTGACAGTTTTGAATAAAAGATTCAAATAGTTCTTGAATTGGTTCTAGTGGATTTACCGTTTTTCGTTGTTCTCTTGTGGAAGGGTCATCAAAACGTAAACAAGTCAATAAAACTGCAAATCTCTTGGCACTCATTACGGACCGAAAAATTTCTCTGCTTGTTCCATCTGTAGCAAATAAACATTCTATGTCTTCATCATTGGAGTTAAATACTGAGGTGTAAATCCGTAAGCCTAAAAATGCTTATATTTCGACCTGGTCGACATTTTTTAATTTCGGCCTATTTTCATTATAGTATTTGACTCTAACACTCGCCAATTTTACATTTGTCTATTCTACTACAACATTTAACATTTGATTTGTAAATAAATAGTTCCTAATTTCATTTGAAGGTACCGAAAGACTAAAAGACCGAGCCTTTCCTTGTAACCCCGGTAAATGTATAATAATATTATGCTTTTGAGTACGAATATTGTTTGGTGCACTAGCTGACCACTTAAATCTATTTATACCATATAAGTAGATTGAAGATCTTGACGCCAATATATTATTTTCATCATCACTGGACGAATCTTGGTTTAAAATTTCTGACTCATGACTGCTTTCTATTACCGGATCACTGTCAATATCATCAATATCACTATATTCAGAGTCCTTATCATTGAACCAATGTAACACTTTCTATTCAAATTTCGGATCTGACTTACTTGGCGGATGATCCATTATAGTTTATACGAAGACATATAAAACGCTCGATAAAAAGTAACTAACGGTGACGTTGAGTCTCGCTGACTGCAATAACGTCTGTTCTCGCAAACGGCTAAAAGTAAACTAATAAAAAAAAACGCTTGGTTTATGAACTATTTTTAGAAAGGTACTTAGCTGCAGGACATCCAGAGTCGTCCGCTTCAATATTTTAAACAGGTTCTTAATTTCGCAAGAGTCGCTCAGACTCCACGTCACCGGTTACGGGTTAAGCGTTTCGGTGACTTTCGTCAACATGATATTCGTGTTAAGCGACATTTTATTTCATATTTACCGGATTAACATTTTTTAAATTTGCAACTCTGGAAAATGTATTTTCCAAATGTTCTTCTACACAAATGACATTTTTCATTTCTTCCTTCGCATTAGTTCACAACATTTCTTTGACTAAGAATGGAATGATTACCGCAGTCTAGAAAATGAAAAAAAAAAAAAATATTTTACAGGTATCTAATCGTTTTAACTCATACGAGGACATAGTTATTGGAAAATACATATCGAAGTACTGTCATGCCGGCCCTACTTTTTTATAAATCAAATCCAAAATTGTAGTTTTTTATCTTTTATCGTACAAAAATAAAGGAGAAAGCTGTTTGGATGGACACTGTAAATATATAAAGGAACAATATAACATGGTTTGACTAATGGGATATAAATTTCTTTAATATTATTAAAATACAATAGCATTATTCCCACACAATATTTCAAAAGTGTTCTATGTATAGACATCCCTAGTTTCTTTATACAGCATTCTGAACTGCGCCATTTTTGCGTCAGTTAAATTCAACTACATAAAGTAGTTTAGAAGTATGTAAGCACATAAAAGTTAAAGGAAACGTGACAGTCACGGAATACATATAAAAGTGATGCATAAGCATACTACAACTCACAAATAAAACGTTTAAAATTATGCGGTTGAATAATTTTAGTGGTGTTGGATATGCATTTTATGGAATAAATAAAAAGATTTAATGCAAGGCTTTCTGTCTACGAGAATAAATTCAAATTCGAATATAAATAGTGTGTAGTGTGTGATTCATAAATAATAGGTAATATTTTCGTACTGATTCTATAAATATAATTTTTTTAACAATCTGACAATATTTTACAGTTTAGAAGTTGGTGGTGTTTTAAAACGAATTTTATTTGTTATTAGTTAGTTTCTAAGGTACTTCTAGTTTCTATGGATTTTTCTCTTCTTTCTATTTCAATATTCTTGCAGCCTTTTTTATGGCAGAAAATTAGAACAATAATTATACAGAGCTGTTCAATGTCGAAAAATTATAAATATCAACACATTCTTGCCTTAGTTTTTTACAAGGGAAAATAAATGTACATCGTGCTTAGAAACCAACAGTTTTTTCAAAATAAAAAAAAAAACACATCAATTTGTATTTGGGAGGAGACAAATCTTCGTGCAATATTCATGCCCTCAAATGTAAACCCAACTGCCCCGCATTAACTCCTAATTATTTTTAAATAGCAACTGTGGTCACATCATTTGAAAGATATTATTTTTATACGAAGAAGGTTGCGTTTCGATTTAATTTGAGTCTCTTACCACTCCCTGACACGTGTTTCTGGGTCTACCCGTCATCAGAAGGAGTTTGTAAGAAGACTCAAACTAAATCAAAACGCACACGACTACTCTGGCAATTACAGGAAAATAACTACCAGAGTATGCTACTAGAGACCTCTAGTGAGGAAAGATGAAGCTAAGTACGTCGATAGCAATTAAAGTAAACTGTATACCCAAGCTTAATCAAGCCATTCAATTATAACTAAACTAAAATTTCGGTGTTTTTACCATATCTATTTTGCTTTCATTATTCGTCTGTGCGTTTGGTATTTTCACTAAAAGAATTAAACTATAAGAATAAAATAAAAGATTATATAAAATAAGATTAGATAGATTAGATTATATGAGATAAGATAAGAATAAAATAAAAGAATTAAAATATATATAAAATATGATTGTTTATTCAAAATCGTGGTTGAATAAAAAAGAGAAACTAATTTGTTTATGGTTAAAACCAAACTAATCTAATATTTTTCTAAACTTTTACCATTATTAATGATCAAAACTATAATATGGTAGTATATATCCCCATAAATAAGTAACAACTAAAAAAACATTTTAATAGCCTAATTCTTCGACTTTAAATCGATTCGCAGCTCGTAGTTTTACAATTCCAGCTTAGGAAATGTATTACATTCGGAACTTTTTACGAACCACTAGGCCACTATCATAACTGCATTAAATTTTTATGAGACGTCTTCTTTTACTGTACGTTCACATCTGGATATTCATAGTCTCCATAGCCGACTTCTGACATCTTAAAGACATTATGGGATATTCTCTCGATGTTTAAAGGAAATTATTCGTTATTTTTGTTTCCTTTCTGACGTCGTACAGGAACGGTTTCTAAAGATATCCAGATTTTTATAAGTTGTTGTTTAATGCTCTTTTAAAATGATAAATTTAATTTTTATGTAGTGGTAGCAGTAATACTATTTTATTTTCATTCTACTGGTTGACGTTAAAACTGCAGATGAAAATATCTTCCAGTATCATAAAACGATTAAATAATGTCGTAGAAAGGAGATATAAAATACTTAGGAGAGCACATTAAGAGGAAACCAACATAGAGCAAAACTCTTTATGACGAGAAAATTGCTGAGCCTTAAACTAAGTAAAATATACTGGTTTATAGGCCAAAAGTCGGACTACAAACAAAAAAGAAAGGTATGAAATACAAAGACATTTTAAAGCCTGCTGTAGCTACAAGATTTAACTATAAGGAAGCGAATGCAACACTACGCAAGAAAGACTGATTAAAAATTTTAATACAGAGCGTTTTAATGGTTAAGAAAACATATGTCATAAATATATAGGATTGTAGGATAGATATGAATAAGGCATAATCAACTAACCATTCGATCAACCGAGAATGTGACATAAAGGGGTTGCAACTATGTCCTTAAGCGTAAATTTGTTAATTAAACATTCACACATACACAGGAACTGTATTGTACTCGTGACTCATTGCACAGAGGGACAAGGGATGCATAAGCAATGTCTCAGGGAGATGACGAACTCTGGGTTTGATATGGTATGGGTGCACTGTGGTGCCAGACAATAGTGTGTCCCAACTTATGAGAATAAAATATGAATAAGACAAAAATAGATGGCCCAACAGATGGCTCAGAAATAAGTAATACTTTTAAATCTATAAATAAAACATGGCGAGAGAACTAATAGAAAGGCGGCCACTGTAGCTGACTCTTTCTTTACCCGAAATAGGTGTCATTGATCCCAATTAGATTTCTAAAGGCGAACCTTAAGTAAAATAAGACAGTTTCTGTGGAGCGCACAGTTACTATGAAAGGACTCAATACAAGATCTTTGTGTTCAATAAAAGGGCTAGTAAATAATTAATAAAAGCTATATGTAGAAGATCGATACTTTAGATAGATTGTAGAGGTTAATTTTAAGCTAGTTTAGGATTATGTGGGTGCCCTAAATATACCAGATTACTGTAGTAAGGCTACGGTAATCTGGTATAGATCTGGTATAATAAAAGCAAATGAGATGGCCAAATAAGGCTTATCCATGCTATTCGTTGGACCGGAACCCTTCTGCGGCGTTGCAAAGGCAGTAATAAGAACGGCTACAAAAAAGTGGGTAGCTCGCAAATCTCTGGAATAGTGGAGGAATTCATCAGGACCAAGATATGTCAAACAGTTCATTGCGGAACATTTGCCAAAAATTTGGGAGAAACCTTATAAGCAAAGACAGAAAAACAGCCAAAGCCATAGTAGGTCTGCTAATAAGGTACTGTGAGTTAAATAGGCAGTAGAAGTTGATGGAATTGATAGGTAATGACTTATGCAGATTCTGTCACCTATAATAAGAAGCAGCAGAGCACATTTTATGTCATACAACAACCTGATAAATGCACGGTTTATTTCATTAGGCAAAGAGAAGCCACTGACAAAAACTAAATAACAGATTCAATCTCGAAGCTACTAGACGTTTTAATTAAATAGGGTCAAATTAGAGAATGTAATGTAGGACTAGAGGACCACAATAGATCTGAAAAGATCGCAGTAGAATAGGGTAAAACCACCTCATTGAATCTATTGATCTATCTATTGGAAAGATCCAAAGTCCATTTACCATAACTAATATACTCCTTGGTATGTACTAAAAAACACCATAGTCTTTGCTCTCGTAATATTAGCTATAAAGAAATAAATCACCAAATTTGGCTAACAATGTGAACCAACACTAACAAATTATTCTAAAAATTTCCCAAAACCTAATGGGATAACCAGTTAGACGAAGACTTAAACGAAAGTCTCCAGCCAATCTGCCAAATACAAGGTCGACGAAGAAGCTCAACCAAATCTTACAATATAGGTGACGCTGTGCCAATGCCAAGCTTATATAAGCCATTATAACTATAAATGAATCTTTATGTTGTGACATTCTAATAATTATCACTATGCAACTTTTATGTTATGTCTTTTTCGTACGTGCCATACGTGCCTTTTTGTTCTTTTGATTTTTCCAGTGGGGAGTATTAATTTTAACGTTATTTTTGTAACCTGATATATTCATATTAATCTGAGTCTTGATCTGTTCAATATTTCCTTTTTCCTCGTTCAAGTGAGACATTATACTATGTATCTGGCAATTTGTTTTCTGACCTTTGTCAGTATAAATGGGTTAGTTTGATTTGACAGATATTTTTCAATAGAATTGTGCTTATATGTTTTTTGTAGTTTACAGTTTTATGTGTATTTTTATTCTTGTCAAAAGAACGTGGATTATAAAATAAGACTGTCCAACACTAGAATGGGAACCTGAAATGTTCAGAGCATTTGTCAGAGTGTGGTAAAATAGACAATGTTATTCAAAAAATGAACAGGTTGAATATCGACGTACTGGGTATCAGTGAAGCCAGGTGGCCCAACTCAGGTTGTTTTTTAACAGACGAACCAACAATATATTATTACGGTAGTGAGAAATCAAGGCAGATACGAGTTACTGCAATGCATTTTGCAAGGTAAAATGAAGGAAAAAGAGCTCCAGGACGAAGAAGAACATCCTGGCTTGCTAACCTGAGAGCATGGTATAGAAAGACCTCAACACAGCTATTTCGTATAGCAATCAACAAAATCAACATAGCCAGAATGATCGCCAACGTTCGGAACGGACAGGCACACTAAGAAGACGAAGCGATAATAATCAACACAGACACGTGTGGCAGTAATAGTTATTAAAAATCTAATAGGAGGCTGGAATGCTATTTTCCTATCTCAGAAAGGGTAATGGTACTGAAGTTGGTGACATCTCATGCCAAAATGACTTTGATTAAAGTTTATGCTCCTACCGCGAATGCCGACGAAAAAGAAGTGGAATTATTTTACCAAGATATCGAAGAGGCACTTAGAAAGAGTTATAACAAGAGAAAACATGATAGTCTTAGGTGATCTCGATGCAAAGACTAAAAAGGGGCAAAGCGGAAAGTGTATAGGAAACTATGGTCTGGGAAATCGAAACGAGAGAGTTGACCGTCTGTTACAATTCTGTCAAGAGCAGAACTCGATTACTACAAACACAATTTTCAAGATACCAAACAGACGACTGTATACATGGCGATCGCCAGCAGATACATCATAGAAAGTAGTCAGGAACCAGATAGACTACATTATAATTAATGAAAGATACCGTAACGCTGTTAAAGCCGTAAAAGCATATCCTTAACCAGACGTGGCCTCAGATCACAATCCACTTATCGCCAAGATTACCCTCAACTTTAAAAATATTGAAAGACATCAAAGAATCCCTACAATAGAGGGTAATAAAGTAAGAGAGTGCCTCCAACATGAACTGCATGTGAACTGAAGCAAATTAAACACAAACACTAATGATATTGACGAGTTGTGGGATCGACTAAAACATTGTCTACTGGAAATGTCTCTACCCTGTAAAGAAATACTAAAGACTTCCGCAAGAAGAGAAGAAAAATGGATGAATGACGAGATACTCAATATGATGGAACAACGGAGACAATCTAAAAACAAAGACAACAATAAATACAGAGAGATAAACCACGAGATCAGGAAGATGATAAAGTAGGCAAAAGAAAAATATTTTGCAGAGAAATGTAAAAAGATCGAAGACCTTCAAATTAAATATGATCTGTTTAATCTACACAATAAAGTTAAAGAACTGGCAGGACTGAGAAAACAAAATCCCACTTGTGCAATTCTGGATAGACACGGGACTACTGTAATACATACGGACGAGAAAATACAGAGATGGGCAGAATATATCGACGAATTGTTCGACGATGAAAGAGGAGATCTGGAGCACATAGAACTAACGTCAGAAGAAATAGGTCCATATATTACAAAAGAAGAAATATTACACTCATTAAAAACAATGAAGAGTAGAAAAGCTCTGGACCTGACATGCTTGCTATAGAAATCCTAAATGATGAAGCACATTGATGTTTTAGTGACACTCTTGAACCAAATTTATAGTTTAGGCGTATTACCCAAAGAGTGGTTAACGTCGATTTTTATTTGTCTCCCCAAAAAGAAAAACGCAAGAGAGTGCAGCGATTACAGCACCATCGCGTAACTGGACATAGACGTCAATGATGATAGACGTTAATGATACCCAATTTGGTTTTCGCAAAGGCCTGGGAACGCGTGAAGCTCTTTTTTCACTTATTATACTGATACAAAGATGCCTGGACGTCAATCGAGATATATACGCGTGTTTTATTGACTATAATAAAGAATTCGATAAAGTACGACATAAACAATTAATGAATGCCCTGAAATCAAAGAAGATTGACTACAACGACCTCAGGATCATATCAAATTTATACTATAAACAGCGAGCAAAAGTACGTGTTAACGAACAGCTGTCAGAAGAAATTGAAATTAGATGTGGAGTGAGGCAAGCATACGTATTGTCGCCAATTATTTTTAATGCCTACTCCGAAGAGATCCTGAAAAACGCTCTTGAGGGTTAAACAGCTGGAATAAAGGTAAATGGAGTTCCCATTAACAACATTAGATATGCGGACGACACTGTGATCTTAGCCGAAAATATTGAAGATCTTCAGAGACTGGTGACCAGAATAGCGGAGTATGGAAAAGAGTATGGTCTAACAATGAATGTCAAGAAGACGAAATTTATAAGAAGTTTAAACACTCAAAGAAATAACAACGTCGAACAAGTGGATAAATATGCATTTCTGGGAACAATGATTATCTCCACAAATGATTACATTCAGGAGATCAAAATCAGAACAGAAAAGGTTAGAGCAAATTTCAACAAAATGAGAAGAGTGCTATTTACAGGGATTTAAAATTGGAACTAAGAGTTAGGTTGGCAAGGTGCTATGTTTTTTCGACTTTATTTTATAGAATGGAATCTTGGACCTTGAATGCGACATCAATGAAAAAACTGGAATCATTCGAGCTGTGGGTGTATAGAAGAATTCTGACAATATCGTGGACAGAACACGTCACAAAGAAAGAGGTTCTGAGAAGGATGAATAAAGAAGTAGAAATTTTAAATACAACTAAAACTAGAAAGTTGGAATATCTCGAACATATTACACGTGGAGAGAAAAACACCTTGCTCCAACTGATTATGCAGGAAAGATTCAAGGAAAGAGAAGCATAGAATGCGTAGAATGTCATGGCTGCGCAACTTGGGAGAGTGGTACGGATGTACATCAAATGAACGTTTCAGAGCAGCCGTCTCAAAAGTCCGAATAGCTATGATGATTGCCTACCTTCAGCCGACCTTGCCGCGGAGATGACACTTAAAGAAGAAGAAGAAGAAGTGTATTTTTATAAACAGCTTTGCGTAGTATATTTCTTTCAACGCCTGACAGAGAAAATTTATTGCTGTTGGTTGACGTTCACGTTTCTTATCTGTATTTGTCCGTTTCAGTATTCTGTACATTCTAAATACTGTTTTTTAGATACACGTTTATTTGTTAAATACAATATAACTATTAATGTACAGTACAGAAAGAGCAGACATACTTTTAAACATTGATGTTGTGTTTTCTTTGGATCTATAATATGGTTACGACTTACTTATGTGACAGCTATTTCAGTCGCCAGAAGAAGTTATCAATGCCTTTCTTAACAGCGATTTTGCAGGTGTCAACTGAATACTGGAATAACTGTTTTATCAATTGGTTTGAAAGTATGCAAAAGTGTAATCTCTCGAATATTTAAAGATCAAGTTCTCACATAAAATGGATACAATATTATTAGCGTCATTTCTGGCGTTTCTTTTTCTAAACATATTTAAAAACTATATCTAAATACCTGTTTACCGTATTTTCTTTGATTATATTGATTGAAGTTTCAAAATATACCTTATATTGTTTTTTATTTATTTGATTAAGTAATAAACTAAATCTTTATTTTACTTCGTAATATATTTATTATCGTCAAAATTCATTGACCTCCCAATACACAACGACGTTTATTCTGCTACTGTGATTCGTATCAAAACTTATGTTTCACAATATGCTCAGACAAGTTGGCAATAATTTCGTTTTCCAACGTTATAGTTTCTGAACATGGCAGTATAATAGCTCGGCCAATATTGTAGAAAAAACCGACCACTGTTTTATGCCCGTCCTTTTTTGCTTCTTTTACTGGAAAAGTTCTGAGACTAAGCAGAGAAGGTTTAAGGAATATTTTTTGAATGTGTATCAATTTTTACAGCACAATATAATTTTATTATTCACTACATTGTATGTACGTAATACACACTATTATAACAAGTGGTACATCATCATCATCATTTAACTCGGATCTATCCACTGCTGAATATAGGTCTCCCTCAGTCTTTTCCATGTATTTCTGTTTTGTGCTGTTTGCATCCAATTTTTGTCGATCCGTTTTATGTCATCAGACCATCTTGTTGGTGGAAGACCTCTACTTCGATACACTTCTTGTCTCGGTCTCCACTGTATTATTCGCTGTGTCCATCTGTTATCCGACATTCTAGCTATGTGCCCCACCCAGTTCCACTTAAGGGTCATAATTCTTTCTATGGCATCTGTCACTCCTGTTCTCCGTCTTATTTCCTTGTTCGTGATCCGATCCCTCCGATCGTTCAATGGGTTGTTCTTATTATTTTTGTTATTATTAAGGAATAAAACAAACAACCTAACTCAACAATATAGTAAACTCAGAATTGTAACCAAATTAAAAGATAACTGGGCACTTTCAGATGCAGCAAAACATTTTAACATAAGTAGAACCACAGTTTTTCTATTAAGAAAAAATTGAGGGAACAATAAACTCTCGAAAGAAAGCGAGGGTCTGGAAGACCAAAACTATACTAAATTAAGGTATGTAAAAATAAAATTAATATTTTGTAATATCTTCATCAGCATTGATAACAGCTTGTAGTCTTCGGTCCATCTGCGTGAAAGGAACTATGAAATTGTCTTATTCAGAGAGCTCTTCAAAATTTTGTCGATACAACCGTTTTATAATAACTCCCACATATTCTCGATTGGGTTTGAATCTGGACTTTAGCTGGGCCATGGTAAGATTTCGATGTTGTTATTCTGGAGTCACTGGTTCATTATATGTGCAGTGTGACTAGGACAATTATCTTGTTGGAGGATAAAATTATTTTCTGGATACAACTGTTCTACACTGCGAAACATTATGTTTTCTATATTATTCAGATAAGTCTGCCCAACAAACCTGTCATCAATACGCCATACCATTCCCATTCCTCTAGATAAAATCCATCTCCGTACATTGACGCTAAAATGACTAGCTGCTCGATATCTATCAACATATAGAGGATTAAAACTACTATTATCTGGTCTATACACCCAAATTTTGCCCTTTTTAGAAGATTGAAAAATTTTCTTATCCGTAAATATTACTCTGTCACAAAAATCTTTTTTTTGTAGCTAATGGTTTAGCAATTTACCCTACGTAATATTTTTTTACCCATTTTTTACTAATTTATTACCACCCTAATAAGTTTTCACCACCAAACCAACCTTAAGGGGAACGATTCTGCTGGCTTAAGGTTCAAGCTAGCGGAATTCGAAAAAAAACTTCTTGATTATGGTATATTTTTGCACCCATTTTCACTAATTTATTACCACCCTAATAATTTTTCAACATCAAACCACTCTTAATGAGAGCGATTCTGCTGGCTTAAGTTTCAAGCTAGCAGAATTCAGAAAAAAACTTTTTGCCGATGGCATATTTTTTTTATCCATTTTTCACCAATTTATTACCACCCTAATAATTTTCCACCACCAAACCACCCTTAAGGGGAGCGATTTTGTTGGCTTAAGGTTAAAACTAGTATAATTCCAAAAAATATTTATGATATACCACAGTACTCTGCTAGGATTTTATAAATTTATTACCAAACTAGTAATTAATTATCCCTCAACTACTCCTTATGAGAGGTTAATAATTTAACTGAAAGTATAATTTTTTTTACCAGGTTTTTACTGAATTTTATCCACTCTCATAATTTTTGACCCCCTAATTCACAGTTAATGGGAAACATTCAACAAGTTACGCATTCACTCTAGCTAAATGCGAAATCTTTTTGGAAATACAAAAGTGCTCTGCTAGATTTTTACTATAGTTTTACCAGCCTAGTCATTGTTTTCTTAACTAAGCTAATTAAAAACATTCTGTAATGTTTCACTGTGCTAACTAATATTTATTTTTTAAATGTTTAAATATTGAAAATATGAAAATAGTTTATTACAAAAATTATAAATTTTAACTGTTTTAAAAAATTGACTCTGATTGTAGTAGTGAGTACAGGGCTAAGAGAAATCGAATTGTGAGTCACTTTTATAAATATAGAATAACTGAAATTAAGTTGAGTTTTAGTAAATACAATGGAATTGTTATATTTCACAAAATAATTACCAGGAAAGAAATATTCAAATTGAAATAATTTTATTATGTCTATTACATTAATTACCTAATTGTAAAGGAGGGTCGGGATACCTTGCGCATCTATTGTTAAAAGATTACTGTTCCTGAGTGTATTTTCTGTTGAGTACAATTTTAGTAATTTTTATTAGTAAAAACCAGTGCATATTCATCTACGCACGATCACGTCTATAGTTGATTTTTAACTCTTGAAATGTGAAAACATGCATTTTATTTTATTCTGGATGAAAAAGTACGACTTTACGCCCCCAAAATTAGAACCTCAAGTTCAGAATTTATGCCCAGTGTGTTAGGTGAAAAATATTAAAAATACCTTATATATCTCTGTTTTTTCAGTTTAAACTTCAACCTAGCAGAATTATTGACTTCTTATAGAGGGGTAAACAATTGTGAAGGTAATAAATGAATTGGGAAATGTTTGTCAAACACAGTGGTGTTTGCAAATTACTTTTTTATTTTAACTTAGGCTACCACGGGTTAGTTGAGATGCGGAAAATTAGTAAAATCCGAGCAGAATCATGTGGTATTTCAAAATTTTTGTTCGAATTACCTAGCTTAATCTTCGAGTTTCAGCTTAGTATTGGCTTCCCACAAGGAGTAGTTAAGAAGTGAAACATTAAGCAGAGTATTAGCAGAGTATTGTGGTCTATCACAAATATTTTTTTTTAATTCTATTAGTTTTAACCGTAAGTCGGCAAAATCACCCCCTAAAGGGTATTTTGTGGTAAAAAATTATTAGGGTGGTAATAAATTAGTGAAAAATGGGAAAAAAAATATTTCGTGAGTTAAATTGGATTCCGCTCATTTGTCCCCCTGCTAGCTTAAGAGTACTATGGTTTTGTTTTTGGGTACTAATGCTTGACGTTACATTATACAGTACATCGTAGCTGTGTCAGGTTTTTTCTCTTTTTCTTCTTCTTCTTTCTATGCACACAGGATTCTGTCTGTTTTTTAATGTGCCTCCAGTAAGTTGTCGTTACATCGTTTTCGTGGCCTTCCTACTGATCGTCTTTCAAATATAGAAGATCTATAGTTCTGTCCCATAGTGTTTTGCCCTCAATTTTTTAAGTCTTGTCATCTCTAATGTTTCTAACATCCTTTTTTTCTCTCTGTGTCAGGTTGTGTTTCTGCTGCCTATGTTACTATTGGTCTGATGATTATTTTATACATTCTGCCTTTCATTTTTCCTCGATACTCTATTCACTTGGCCTTCCACTTCTGTTTCGAGATTTTCGTAGCTGGATAATGTGATGCCTAGCTATTTAAAATCCATCATTTGTTCTTTTATCTGACTTTCCAGTTCCAATTTACATCTTGGAAAATTAACATGTTGAATTTTCTGGCGGTTTTTCTATACAACCACAACTCGAATTATTCCAGTTTTTTCATTGATGATTTTAAATTCAGTTTTGTACATTTACTAATTATTACGAAATACATTTACGTAAGAGTTTAAATGATTAAACTGACGTCCCCCAGTTATGACTAATAGTTTTGTAATAAGTAAAATCTCTTACTTGGAATCCATCGTAAGTCCACGATCCGAACTTCATGACGCACGTTTGTTCGTCGAATGGAAAATATTCGACGTCTATCTCGCAGGAAGACTTGTAAATGGCTGGTGGTTTCCAGTCAACACGCCCCGTGTAGTTGAGGGTAGCCTTTGTGGCGAGCGTCACCTCAAAATTGCCATCGGCACTGTAATACAAAGAATATAATTATTAATAAAAACAATGAATTATATTTACTTTAGGGCCAAATATCTGTTTTTTCTGTACACTAGGAAGTAAATTTGTAGAAAGTCGATAAATATTGACTGTCTTTCAAAGTTTTTTTTTAAATAAAGACTATAAATCTTTTTGACTATTTTGACTTATATTGTTATAATATTATCACACAATTTTTAAAGTTATACTTCTATACGCGCGTTCGACGTTAGAAATTTCTACGGGAGTGAATAGGAACAGGAAGGGACAGAAGATATATTTTCTCTCTCTTTCTTTCTCGAGAATAAAAATGTTCCTTTTGTAAATATATTTAATATTTATTATTAATATTTTTTATTAATATTATTATCATGGTATTATGTTGCAGTGTATTGTATTGTATTTTTATATTAATAACATGAATAATAAAAAATGAATTAAACTGTAGAGTATGTGTAAAAATTCTTTTTTTGCATTTAACTCCTTTTATACATATATGAAAATAAAAATATATATTTTGATTAAAATATTGATTCAATCCTTCATTTACTATACTCCTATTATAGACCAAATGTTAATATACAGCAAACGATGCACCAAATACCTAATTAAAAAAAAGAGGTTCAATCTTTGTAAATGGGTATATTTAAAAAACCCTTAAAAGGGCTACATCAAATTAACACGAACGTTTTCGGAATAATAATTCCATCATCAGGTTAAAAATGCAGGTTAACATGCCTGAGCCACCAAAATATTAGGGTGAAAACCCTTTAAAATACATAAGGTTACCAAAGATTGTACATATTGTTGTTAATTAAATTTGATGCTTAATATTTAATTATATTTTACTTTGGGTAACATACACTCATGCCTTAATATATACCTAATTCTTTTTCTCTTTCTGCTCTCTCTTACCTATAGCATTACATATGTAATGATTGTGTGGATTGACTCTCATATAAATTTACCATTTACATTTCTACCAGCAGTCCCACCTGACTGCCACACGCTGTTTTTTACTAAAGTGTATAAACAACAATATCTCAAATACATAAAATATTGTATATCGGAAAAGCTGCTTTAACAGCTGTTTCTATAATATATGTATGAAATCAGCAAAGTCAAAATACAGTCAGTTAATTAGAGTGAAGATTTATGCAATATTAAATAAGTAGTTATTAACATAATTATATAGAGGGTAGAAACCACTTATTGAATAATTTTTTTTACTAGTTTTAAAAAACTATAAGAAAACGCTGAGATCTGTCGATTTTTTATATAAATTTGCACTTTTTATATATATTATTATCCCTTCTTCGTATTAAGTGGTTTTCCTGTCAATATTTAAAAGTCATAAATGTCATCCAATTAATACAAATATTGAATCATGTATTTGCATTTTTATGACACTTCTAATATAAATAATTTTTAAATTATAAATATTATAAAATTTTTTTAATAATAACTGAAATAATTTCATATACATACAATGTCGAATATTTACAATTATTAGTTGAAATATTGTATTAAAGAGCGACAAAAGGAGTTATTAGTAAAACAATTTAAGAGGAGAAAAAATGTCGAAATTAATCCTAATTTGTTTTATTTTTTTTAAGTTTATTAAAATCTATAGGGATATTAACCAACAGCGGTTTTATGTAATTTTTACATATACCATTTTTCAAAGTAAAAACGTTGCACGTCACAATTTATATAAAGTAACGCCACTTATATTTAAAATTTCCAGAACGTCAACCTTAGACTTAAAATTTTCCTAACACAGCTAATAATACGAAACCAATGTGGAACTGCCCGATCTTTCATAGGCATAAACATGGTATAATAATCAGAAAAATGTAATCATCATTATATTGGGAATTTTAGAATTGTATTGATTCACCAAAAACATTTGTTATCATTAATAATATAAATTTTATAAAATAACTATAAGTCTAATATTCCACAAAATAATAATTTAAATTAAATATATTAGACAATTGTGCGCAACTGATATGGGAATAGTTCTAATTTTAATGATAGTTCAGCATGTGGCAAAATTGTTTAAAGTGTTTAAAAAATATGCATTTTATTTATGTTTTGATTTCTTACACAAGTTGATCAAAATATATTATATATTAATAAATTGTATTTATAAATACATATTAAATTTAGATTAATAGTTTTAAAAACTAATTTTATTGTTGTGTATTATGATTGTGCTATGCCAAAACAACTAAATAGTCGGTAGAAAGCTGATAAACTTTCATATAAGATAAATTATTTTTACAAGAAATAATGGCGGGACATTTTTACTACTAATGCTCTAAAAAAGGTAAGATTAAAATTTAGAATATATAATTTTGTATTAAAATGTTTTCTTATGTATTTTAGTGTACGGTAGTAGTCTTAAATCTAGGTTTATTTACTATTAATATAACAGTTTGACAAATAGTTGACATTTTAAAAACTCCCCACTTACTAACTATTCTGACGTTTTGGCAACGCTGTGGGGTTCTGACGACGTAAATTTTGAATAACGTGTAATCATTTTTATATGAAAAATTCTATAATACTTTATTATCATTTATTAATATTAAAAAAAACAATCGAATTAAAAAAAAAACTATAAAGCAAGATGATTTTCGTGACAGTGTTCCTATTTTTAAATCCACCGCTAAATCCTATTTATAACGTGACTCGAATATATATATATATATATATATATATATATATATATATATATATATATATATATATATACACTTATTTTATAATTTTATATAATATACTTTTTTATAACAGCTGGAGAGCGGCTGCCTAATTTTGATTTTAACATATTTGTATGCAATAAAATAAAATTAAATAATTTTAAATATATTTAAATAAAATTAAATTGAAGGTAATAAAATTAAATAATTTTAAATATAATGAAATAAAATTAAATAATATTAGATAAATTTAATAAAACTAAATGAAATTAAATAAAATTCAATAAAATTATAAAATTAAAAAAATATATATAAAAATTTATAAAACAATATAAAAACTTAAATAAAATTATAACATTTTTTAAATAATTATATAATTAATATTGAAAACGTATATTATGAATAAATTTTGTATTATATTTAAAAATTTTTGAAAATCAGCAAAATCATCAACAAAATTTTTAATGAAAAAATTAAAGTTTTTTTAATTTTAAAAAACTTAAATATGAAGTGTAAATGACATACATGTAGCTTTATCACACTATAAGAATTATTCACTTCTGTCGGCACTCCCCAAGTACCACGCTCTTTTTTTATGTTACACTTTTATTATCCATGAATTAAAGTGATATTTTTAATGTAATAATATTGGTGATAGAAAACATACTTGTTAAGGTTTTTTTAATAGAAGGAGTGTTTGAAGTTATTGTAAATAGACGGTAAATTGTTGATCTTCCACTTCTAAAATTGGTTTGTTCTTCTGATTTGTTGTTCTGTTGTTCGTTTTTTATTACGCTTCTAGCATCTTTTTATATACTCTTCATACTTTATTGGCGACTGTAATGCCTCGGTAGTTATCACTTACTTTGCTTCGTTTATGCATGTTTATAGTTTTGGAATAGTTTTATCAAGTGAGCGAATAGTTCGCTTACCCATTTTTTTTTTAATTCTCCATACATGTCACTAGAGCGCATGGTTTTTTTTATTCATTTCTTCTTTATTTTTATTAGCAATACAAACTGCTTAAATGTTGTATATTTCTTTTTTTCTTAAATTGTAGCTGCTATTTTATGAGTTCTTTAAAAAAATTTCCCACTGTACTGTTGATATTATAGTAATTATATCTTTTTTAAAGTTATCCTCATCCTACGTATGTGTCAATGAGCTTACATTGTTTTTCTGTTTTATAAATCAACCGAGGTTAATATTTAAATTATTTTGATATAATAGGTGTAACAAAATGAATTTTTTTTGCCAGTACGATTTTTACTTTTCACACATACTTTCCCTTTGTTATTTTAATTAATACGTTCATAACATTGGATTTTAAAACCCTGCAGATAATGGCTGTCCCGACTCTGCGGTAGCGATTCAGCTAATTAATTCGCAGACTAGTGAGATTGTCAACCTGAAACTAGGATAATTTCGGAAATAATGCATTTCGGTGATTATTTTGTTAATTAATATTGGTTAGTGCTGTGACATGATTCAAAATTGCGTTGTTTTATGGTAAACGTTATTTACTGGTCCATGTTTACTATTACATTATAAATGGTAATGGCAATCCTTATTATAGAATATAGTTGTTTAGCACATATAGCTGAGCTTTGAAATAATTATTATTTAAGTGTAATAATTTAACATCAGGACACAAGACAATTAAAATCAATTATTATTGACTATATTGTTAGGCAATGATCTGAAGGTAAAATACAAGACACCCGAGTATACAAAGGTATATAATGTGAATTGTATCTTGACTTACTGAAATCTCGAGCGCAAATTTCCTACACACATAAAAACAATCAAATCTCTACCAAAAACTATGAAATACTTAAGAGGGAAACAAACTTGAAGCCAGGAGAAAAAGTAACTTGTTTAAATTAGAGCTTAGTGAACAATTTGAAAAAAAATTATTGTTGTTGAAAAAAGCAAGAAAAGTTAACTTTAGAGACACCAAGGTAATAAAAAAAAACAACTTTTTTTGGACAGATATCGAACTACTACTCCGAAGAGAAGAACAAAAAATAATATGACTTTGGAAATCAGTCTTTGTACGAAAAATCAACTAGATGACAAAAATACTCGTTTACAGGACAGTGTCTTTTACTGCAACTTTTATTGCATTTATTAAATGTATTTTGTAACACCTCATCATAAGCATTAGACATTGTTTAACATCTATATATGACTTTACAATCAGTAGAACTTAAGAAGTGCAGAAATATCCTGCAAAGTTAAACTAGAAACAAAAAATTTTTTGTTAACTTACCAAATAAAATTAGTTTAGTTAATAAAAATGCTGCTAACACATTTCAAAAAATATTACTATAAAAATGGTCTTATCTAATAAATGTTTCTCTGAAATTTTAATATAATTTTGAAAAAGTTTCTTAACACAGATACAATTGAATTTATAGATAAGTTAGAATCAATATATGTATATATATATATATATATATATATATATATATATTTATATATATATATATTTATATATATATATATATATATATATATATTTATATTATATATATATATATATATATATATATATATATATATATATATATATATATATATAAACCAATGCTTTCTTTTATGCATTATAAGATCATGCTATTAACAAAAATCATTTAATTTCGATCAAACCAAGATACTAAGACCTGAAAATAAATTAAACAAAAGGGAATTCATTGATAATACTATGAACACTATAACATTTAACATTGAAAACTAGTTACCAACAACGTAAAATATAATAACCACAGACGAGTGCCATTCAAAATGATATATTTAACCATGTACTTTCTGAATCTACAAAAATTAAAATATTGTAATTGTTAATAGATTAAAAGAATTTTAATAGATTTAATTTTTCGATAGTTTTACGGCTGGCCACAAAATTACAAAATGTGGATCGAGAAAATATATCACTGCAAGAATTATACCAGCAACTTAAAAAATGAAAGAAGGAAGATTACAACCTATATAAAAAATTAAATCGAGATGTAAAAAGAAAAGTAATGAAAAGTAAACATGAGATGTGGTATCGAAGATGTGCAGAGGTGGATAGGTATATGGGTGGAACAAGAGTTGGGCAAGCGTAGAAGGTGATAAAGTCTCTCCGAAGGGAAAGAAAGAAAAAATCTAACTTACAGTTAATAGTTCTAAAACAGTGAAAACACCATTATGAGGTTTTATTGACAGATGATAGATGTAAATTCCAAGAGATCGAAATGGAAGAAATATCTGAACTTACAAAAATAATTGAGATAACGCCCGAAGAGTTTAGTAATGTTCTCAAAAGATCGAAAAACGGTAAAGCGGCAGGACCTGAAGACATTCCAATTAAGTTGGTAGAGTATGGACCAAAAATATTACACGAGATGTTGGTTCAACTATTTAACACATGCTTAAAAGGACAAAATATCCCTGTTGATTGGAATGTTGGATACATGAGCTCAATATTCAAGAAAGGGGATAAACGCAAATGCTCTAATTATAGGGGAATAACTGTTATCAGCTCAGTAAGGAGGTTGTACGGTCAAATAATAAAAGAAGGAATAAAATCAAAATACGAAGATGTAATATCAACCCTTAAATATCAGAATTACAGATAAAATAATATTATAATTCATACTCGTGTAACATTTGTTTATGTAAACATTCGGTAATTTAAATCGAGGTCATTCATATATAACATACTCTAATTAAAACAGCCAGTCAGCACTCTAGTAAAATTGCACGACTTACTTGTGGTGTAGGTCAGGGAATACACTTGACACAAATAGTAACAAGAGCGCTGAGTCAGCAAGGCCGAGGCTATTAAAAGCAACACCAATCATTCTCGGGAATCTTAATTATTATACCGACACTATGGCCAGCGTCAATTAAGTACTGATATATTTAAGTTTATAATAGTGAAATATTGTACAAAGCAGTGATTAATAAATGGGCAACTAGTTACAACAATATTATTTACTACCCAAGATAATATTTACCATATGGCGATCCTGAATTGGTAGAAACCAGGAGTCTTCGTTCCAGAAGTATAGAATGGGAGGAAAGTCATCCAAGGAAGACCTACAGGAGAATGGAGTTGTCAACAGCAACTTCATAGTAAAAAGTAAAGATGTCAGACCAGGCGAAGAAATAAAGGTACTCTTATACATCATTATCACGGTCCTGATACTAAAATTGGTATGGTCGTTATGGAAGTCGCATAGGAGAAATATGAAGCGGAGCATACACCGGGACATGGCAGCGAGATCAACAACAAATTTGGACGTTTAAGTGGTGAGTCTGCATATTATCTATTTTTTTTGCACTTCCTCACACGTATATTAACATAGCAGTTACTTTGTTAAATATTAATTATTATTTTTATGACTTTTTAAAGATAATTTCACTTATATTTTAGTATGGATAATTTTTAATTTATTAATTTATTGAATTTATTTAAATTTATTGAATTTATTGAATTTTAATGGGTATTTGACGATATTATATTTTTTTTTGCTACATTATTCTCGAATTTTATCGTACTACATAAGACTATCGGATTTGTGTTTTCGTTCTTAAATGCCTAGCAGTTGGGAAGATTTTGTCAAAATACTTGAAGCCATTACGCAGGATATTACTAAGCAGAGCAAAAGAGTGTTAAAAAAGGAGATACCTAAAAGCAAGGAGGTAAAAACTGAGATAACGACACAAATAATTGAAGCTTATAATAGATTGGTACACCTCATAACCAAAAATTGGGATGCACTAACTGATATCCAGAGAGAAACTTGTAAGAGATACTTCAACAAAAACCGAGACAAAGTCATACGATCATTCCAAGCTATAAATTTCAGAATATTAGTTCCTAATCTGATAAATCAACAGATTGATAAGAATATAGAAAAAGATCAAAGTGACACGGAACAAGAAGAAACCATGGCGCTTAGCATCAATGAATTTTTAAACATTGCAAGCAAAATCTTACCAAGTGAATTTGACGGAACCACAGGCAAACTACAATCCTTCGTGGACGCGCTCGAACTTTTACAGAAAATAGCAGTAGGACATGAGGAAACAGCGATAAGCCTCATAAAAACAAGGTTAACAAATAAAGCCAGAAACTTAATAACCACAGAAGACACTATTTTAGACATACAGGCAACACTGAAGAGAGAACTAAAAGGTGATACGCCGAAAACGGTGATAGCAAAACTAAACAAAAAGAAGCAAGGACATAAAGATGCAGCTGTGTACGCAGCCGAGGTTGAGGCATTAGCCGAACAATTAAAAGTGGCATACATAACAGAGGGAATGCCAGGAGATTTAGCTAAGAAATATACAACAGAGGCTGTAGTAGCTACGATGAAACGTAACGCCAGCACAGACAAAGCCAAGCTAATATTAGAGGCAGGCAATTTCACAACCCCACAAGAGGTGATGTCAAAATTCCTATCAATAGACACAACAGAAGACAATGTACATGGAAGAGTGTTAAATTATGAAACATACTATAACAAAAGAGGGAAATTCCAGCACAAAAGAGGATATCATAATGGATATAACCAGTGGAGAAGACCAAATTTCTCGCAACAAAACAATGGAAAAAGAGACCACCGTCAACATGAGCAAAAAGGGTCCAGAAAATTTGATAACCAGGCACAGAGGGGAAATTCAAGAGGATTCAACAGTCATATACGATTATTAGAACTAAAAGATAGTCCGCAGGAATCAGAAAACCCACAGTTGGGGTTTTGAACAAACAACTCTCATCTGAGACGGATGAACAGATGACAGAACCAGAATATTTTATCTACAATTTCGACTTAAACCTTACAAACTTCGTAAGAATAAAAACAGGAATCTTAGGACAAGTAAATTTTGTGGCCAGACTTTACGGCTGGCCACAAAATTACAAAATGTGGATCGAGAAAATATATCACTGCAAGAATTATACCAGCAACTTAAAAAATGAAAGAAGGAAGATTACAACCTATATAAAAAATTAAATCGAGATGTAAAAAGAAAAGTAATGAAAAGTAAAAATGAGATGTGGTATCGAAGATGTGCAGAGGTGGATAGGTATATGGGTGGAACAAGAGTTGGGCAAGCGTAGAAGGTGATAAAGTCTCTCCGAAGGGAAAGAAAGAAAAAATCTAACTTTAATAGTTGTAAAACAGTGAAAACACCATTATGAGGTTTTAATGACAGATGATAGATGTAAATTCCAAGAGATCGAAATGGAAGAAATATCTGAACTTACAAAAATAATTGAGATAACGCCCGAAGAGTTTAGTAATGTCCTCAAAAGATCGAAAAACGGTAAAGCGGCAGGACCTGAAGACATTCCAATTAAGTTGGTAGAGTATGGGCCAAAAATATTACATGAGATGTTGGTTCAACTATTTAACACATGCTTAAAAGGACAAAATATCCCTGTTGATTGGAATGTTGGATACATGAGCTCAAAATTCAAAAATGGGGATAAACGCAAATGCTCTAATTATAGGGAAATAACTGTTATCAGCTCAGTAAGGAGGTTGTACGGTCAAATAATAAAAGAAGGAATAAAATCAAAATACGAAGATGTAATATCAACCCTTAAATATCAGAATTACAGATAAAATAATATTATAATTCATACTCGTGTAACATTTGTTTATGTAAACATTCGGATATTTAAGGGTTGATATTACAAAGACATAGAAGAACAAAATGGATTTTGTTCAGGAAGATCGTGTACTAATATTCGTTCTGCAGCAGGTGATCAAAAAACGGAAGGCAAGAAATCTATCTACCCACCTATTGTTTGTAGATTTAGAGAAGGCATACGATACGGTACCTTTGAAAAGACTGTTTCAAACATTGACGAAAGTAGGTCTCAGTAGGTCACGTGAAGCGAATGAATGAAGATAGATGGCCAAATAAAGCTTTAAATTACATACCACAACAAAGAAGAAGAAGGAGAAGGCCTTCAGTTGCTTGAAAGTAAATGTGCAGCACATAATGAGAGATAGAGCCATCAAAGAGGACGAATGGACGGACAGAAAACGTTGGTGTCTGCCTACTCCCGTCACTCGAGACGTACCAGTATTGTGTTCTGTATAAATACAAGAACTGTCAAATGGCACTGAGGTCTCAATCTGCCTACTCCTCAGTGTCGAGTGACTAATAATTAAGAAAATATTTTTCTTCTTCTTTTTATGTAGACATGACTCTATCTGTTTTTCAATGTGCCTCCAGTAAGTTGCCGTTACATCGTTTTCGTGGTCTTCCTACTAATCGTCTTCCTATCGAGGAACCGTCCCTTGCCGTCTTTACTACTCTAGCTGTTGTCATTTGGCTTATATGATCGTTCAATTCTTCTCGTCTATTTCGAAACCAGTTCTTGATGTGCTTCACCTTGTATCTACGTCATATCAATTTCTCTGTGTTTATCACTTTTGTCCTCTCTGTATCAAAGTCATGTTTCTGCTGCGTATATCATTATTGATTTGATGACAGTTTTGTAAATTCTGCTTTCATTTCTTTCCCGATATTTTTATTTTTCCATATTGTTTCATTCAGACAGCCTGCGGCTCTGTTTGTTCCATTCACTAGATCTTCCACTTCAGTTTCGAGCTTTCCGTAGCTAGATAATCTAATACCTAGATATTTAAACTCTATCACTTGTTCTATTATCTGACCTTCCAGCTCCAATTTACATCTTAGTAATCGGCTCAAAGTGGCTATAATTCAAACGGTATATATATATAACAAAACAACTAAAACTTTTTCATCTTCTTTTCCAAACAAAAACACTATTCATAAAACAAATTTAGCACTGCTGAACCCGGCTACTTATTAGTTAACCGAACTTCTCGTCCCAAAAATTGAAACCAGAGTGAGCGTTAATTGCTAGCCGGGTTAAAATTCAGAAATATTAATAGAATATGGATTAAAAAAATTTATTTAAAAGTGATTAAAGAATTATTGAAGTGACGGACTCGTTACAAAGACACAAAAGAAGTGGAAGTTTGAAAAAGTAGAGGCCTTCAAAAATTATAAAAATTTTAAGACCATTAACATTATAAAAAAACGTCAGAAAAGATATAATGAATACAAGAAATTACTTAATCTTTTTATTATTTGTTTATATATCTGTTTAAATAACTGTAGGATTAAACACAACGCTTTGTACTACACATTTCTCCGCCAGTTACTTTCAAATCTATGTTTTATCCGTGAAAGTTATGGTAATACAATAGGATATTACTACTGCGTTTATATAATACCACCGACATATAAACGAGGGAATAAAGGGTGCGACAAAACAGTGCCGATATTTAAGCGACTCATAAAACATCGACTAGAAACCGGAAATGGGAGTAAGCGGTAATTTTATTGAAGCTGAATAATAAAAAACAGTGCTTAGAGTTTATACGACGTATTAAACAAGGATTTTAGAACAATTTATAAAACTTGTTTGTGAATCGTTTTATTCCAAATTGTGTAAGCATCTATTTCTTAGTAATTTTCCGTCATTACAATATAAATTGACAAGCAGGCTCTTTGCTCGTGTTTAATAACAAGCTAAGAGATCCTTAAATACTTAGTTATTGCATGGAAATAATCATAATAATTCTCTTTGCTTTTATTTATGCATGATTAAGTTCCACTCTTCTTTCATTTTATTTATTCCACTATATCTCAACAGCACAAATCTTCTTCTCTCATGTTAGAGTCATTCACACATATTAAACTAAGTGACAGAATAACTGATGCATAGATACCTGAAGGATATGGATGCACACGGGACGTCCAATCCCGCACTATGTCCTGCATTTAAACCTGTGGGGTGCGGTTTTTCTATCGAAATAATTTGGTAATTAAGGGTATACAAGTGTCTGCCAAAAATCTTCGAGGGTACATCGATGAAGTCGCATGTAAGAAGATGTTCCATATACTGTTTCTCCACAGTCACAGTTCACATCATCTTAAGCGATTTTTATCTTCATTTATATATTTTGTATTAATAAGTATTTGTGAGATTATCTTATACATACAATGCGTCTGTCCAATTACTTCCACTATTTCTTTCTCTTTCAGCACTTGGGTTATTTCTTGGTCCCTTGAGTTGAGCGATCTGATATTCCAGGTAGTAATTCTTATCTTGGTTTTTGATGTTTTTAACTTGTCCGTTGACTTTAGGGTATCTATTCGTCATTGCTTTTTACGAGTTGGGCACATTCAGGATGAGGGTGATAGTGAGTTATATTGTATTTTTATTTATTTTTTTTGTTACTAGAAGGTTTTTATGTTTTATTAAAATTTACGTTATGTTGATGGATCCTAGAATAAGGGTTATTAAAAGTTATTGCATGATTTATTTAGACTACGGTACCTTAAAATAATACAATAAGGTACTACTTTATGCTCCGGAAACTTATATGCATGACCTTGGAACATTCCCCCGTCACTTTGACCCCAGGCAGTTAATAAAGAGAAATGACAGCCTATCTCTCTTACGAAGACTTTAACCATCATTTATTTTAACACAGTCTCGGGGTGTCAATAAAATAATCAAACACAGCTTAATTCTGCAATGTTAATTCTGTCAAAAGTAATGACAGATCTTTCGTTTGTTTACAAGTTTTCAATTGTATTTTATTATCTTTAACTTTTGTTTGCATTTATTCTTAGTTTTTAGTAATTTTAATTTAAATTGAACTCCGCCTGGGTTGTCTGATGGATGGATTAAGTAGCTCATCGGATGACACTGCCGGTCCCAAGCCCGGATAAAGGAGGAGGGTCCCCATGGCAAGGCTAGCCACCTACCTGGGGTAAAGAAACCCATATTGGCTCACAGAACTGAAGATTCAGCCTCGGATACCGGACGAAAATATCAGATGACGACACACGCTATGACAATGGAAAAACGAATTGGTAAACGAAAACCTAAAGACCCCATCACACGAATCGCGTGCTGGAACATTACGTCGTGGAACGGAAGAGACCAGGAGATCATAATAGAAATGAAGAAACACAATATTGACATCTGAGGAATCTCAGAAACAAAGAAAAAAGGCCAAGGAACATCAAAATACGGAGAATTTATACTCATATACAGCGGGAAAGCTAAACAAGAAAGAGTGCATTCAGGAGTTGGAATTTTGCTGCACGATAAATACACACAAAACGTCGAAGATATCGAATACACCAACGATAGATTATTAAAAATCTCTATAAAAATGCGTAACATCACATCACACCTGATAAACACGTATGCCCCAGACATATCTAAGCCCACAGCAGAAACTGAAAATTTCTATCAGCAACTACAAAACGTAGATAACATAAATACGAAACACAAAATTATCGTACTCGGGGATCTTAATGCACGGATCGGAAACGTTGTCATACCAGGTATAAAACAAAAGTACAACGAAGAAATAATTAATGAAAACGGCGAAGCACTAATAGACTTTTGCGCTAGAAATGAAATGAGAATCAAAAATACATACTTTCTTCATAAAGATCAACATAAATACACTTTTAACAATAATCGAGGCCAGCAATCAATGATAGATTTTATAATCACAAATCGAGCGATAGCTCCGTCACAAGTACTTGATGTCAGAGCACTAACATCTGCTAACCTGGGGACTGATCATAACCTTGTTTTATGCAAGATGCTACCAGAACGTCCGCAACGAAACAGAAAACCCTAAATGTTAATCGAAAAACATAATATAGAGTCGCTAGCAACAGAGAGTACAAAACTCCTTTATGAGAACAGGATTACCAGCAAACTAAAAGAGATCGACTTAAAACCCGAATGGGGAGTAGAAGATACTTGGCAAAAAATTAAGAAATGCATCAACGAAGCAGCAGAAGAAGCGATTGGAAAGCGGAAAATTAACACGAGCGCGACAAACCACACCAAACCGTGGTTTTGCCAAGAGGTAAAAGAACTCTCTGAATTAAAACGCAAATGCTACCTGAGATATAAAAGCACGCAATCGGAAGAAGCTCATGCAGAATATGTCCAAATAAGAAACGAAGTAAACGCCAGAATAAAATCAATCAAAAGAGAACATTGGGCCAAATTCACTTGCGACATGGACTACGACCTATATGGTGCCCAAAAGAAAGTATGGAAAATGCTCCACAATAGGAAAAAACCAGTTAACGAGTTCGTGCAGACCAAAGGAGTACCTATAGAGACATGGCAACAGCATTTTAAAGAGCTATATGATGCTGAAGAAACGCTGAATATAAACGAAGGCGAAACAGATGTGAGTGCTACAATCAATGACGAAGAAGTAGAAGCAAAGATCAAAAAGCTAAAAAACAGAAAATCACCGGGAACGGATGGTATACCCAATGAACTTTTAAAATATGGAGGCCGGAACTTGCAAGTAAACTGGCACAACTATTTAACAAAATATTAAACAAAACAGAAACACCAGAGGAATGGCATAATAGTATCACAATCCCCATATTTAAAAAAGGACAAAAAACCTGCCCACAAAACTATAGAGGAATAACCCTCTTAAATACAACAATGAAACTTTTCACGGGTATTCTCAAGGACAAATTGGAAAAGCAAATCACTAATGCTGAAGAACAACAAGGTTTTACAAAAGGGCGGTCTATAACAGACGCAGTATTTATAATAAAACAAATAAAAGAAAAAGCTATAGAGTTCGGCATGCCAGCGTATATTTGCTTCATTGATTTGACGAAGGCATTTGACAGAGTTCGCCTGGGAGACATTCTAAATATATTAATAGAAAATGAAACACCGATCAGTATAACACAGATACTCCATAAACTAAATAACAACAACGTAACCAAAGTTAGAGCAGGAGACGAATTCACTGAAAATATTCCAACACCGGGAGGAATTAGACAAGGCGACAGTTTAAGCCCCTTCTTGTTTAATCTTCTCATGGGCAAAATTATCAACAAAGTAACATCTCTTAATCTCGGATATAGAATGGGCAACAAAAGAATTGGTATGGTGTGTTACGCAGACGATGCAGCAATTATTGCCGAATCAGAAGATGATCTCCAAAGGCAGCTCTTTCAGTTCTTTCAAACAAGCCGACTACTAAATATGAACATCTCTACCAACAAAACTAAATGTATGACAATAGCAAAAGATCCGCTCAGATGTAAGTTAGTGGTTGAGGACAACCCCATAGAACAGGTGATGCAATTCAGATATCTGGGCATAGATATATCAAGCACCCACGACCCAGTAAAGGACCTGAGGAGTCAGATCAACAAAGCATCTGCACTGTCAGGATGTCTGCGGGAGATAGTCTGGTCAAATCCGTATATGCGCACAGATAGTAAAATTAGAATCTATAAGACTTGCATACGACCGATCATGACATATGGCATAGAAGTGCGCGAAGATACTAACAAAACGAAACAGATGCTAAGGGTTGCCGAAATGAAAACCCTAAGAACAATAATGGGGAAAACAAGAAGAGACAGAGCGAGAAATACAAACATTAGAGAACAGTGCAAAATTCAAGATATTGTAAGATGGGGAAGGCAGCGCAAGAGGATGTGGTACAACCATGTAAGACGAATGGATGAGAATAGACTCCCAAAAATTGCCCTAGAAAACAATCCGCCCGGTTCAACATCCCCCGGAAGACCACCTAAAAGATGGAGGGATAGTTGGCAATCTACCTCCCAAGAAATTAACCAGAGGTAGCTTCAGAATTAAACAGATCGAAAGATCTACAAAAAGTAGAAGAAGAAGAATTTAAGTTGGTCACTTAGTTTTAAAAGTTTAGTTCGAGTTACCTATTACAGCAAGAAATTTTTGTATTGTGCTAGTAAAAAAAACTAAACATAGTGAATTATTGTATTGTTCCGTTGTGTACAAATCATGGAAAAATTACAAAAAAAATGATGATAGTAAATTGTCAAATAGTAAGTTGTCAGGAAGCAAACAATAATAGTATTTAACATTTGTTTCTGAAAATATGTGTAATGAATATTATGTACTTAGTTTATAACTGTTTTATCTTAACAAATAAATATACGCATATCTAGAAAAATTGTGTATTTTTTATATATCTTTTATTTTTTAATAATATATGTGAGATTATTTCATCGGAAAATACTAATATATTTTCCAGTTAATTTTAATTAGTAACGAAATAGCCCGCAAGAGGCGCTAAGGGGTATCTATGTAAGAGGGTCTCCATTTGAATTTCCCGCCAAAAGATGATTAGTAATGACAAGGGGTTCTAATGAATGAAATTTATACATTGAGTTGCCTATCTATTTCTAATATTATATTATTTATCTATGGTACTACTATTTGAATTTGTATGACAATTAATGATAATTCTATCAATAAAATGTGATAGTGTGATTCTATCAATATTATTTCATGCATTTTCATTGCCTATTTTACTAAAAATACCCCTGAATATTTTTATTACAATGACGTTAATAATATATCTACTACTTACAACAATTATTTACCTTTTTTACAAAGAAGAGTATAGTATCTATGACATTCGATAAATAGTTTTGTGTAGTGTCCAACGTAATTCATAATAAGTGTCCTATCTATAGCCCAAAATCTCTGCGCTTTTCTCAATGTCATCTTTCCATCCCATTTGCAGTCGACTTCTTGACCTTTTTGCAGTATATGGTCTCCAGCGGCCAATTTCTTTATTCCATCTTCCATCCAGATATCTTTCATTATGCCCAGCCCATTTCCATTTTAATTTCAAGGCATGTTTGACAGCGTCTGTTGTTTCGGTTTTGAATCTTATCCGTTTTTATCTCTCAACAATATTCTCAACATTTGTCTTTCCATAGCTCTTTGAGTTTTCTTCATTCTATCTAAGTTGCTCTTGGTACACGTCCACGTCTGGACACCATATGTCAGAACAGGTAGGAGGCATGCATTAAATACCTTCGTTCTTAATTTTAAAGGTTTTTTTTTTGGTTTTTCATAGTATATGAGAGTTTTCCCACCCCATTCTTATTCTTCTGGTTATTTCTTTAGTTCGGTTACTTGTCTGCTCTATAGCTTGTCCTAAGTAAATATATTCGTGGACGTGTTCTATGTCTGTTCCACCTATGGTAATTACTGATCTGTCTTCTGTATTAGTCATTATTTTAGTTTTTTTTTTAGATTCATTGTTAGTCCTTTCTCAAGAGATGATTTTTCTAGGTCTGAAATCATTATTCGTAGTTGTTCCATAGTTGTTGCTATCAGGACTACATCATCGGCGAATCTTAGATGATTTAAATATTTCCCGTTTATACAAATCCCTTTATTGTCCCAGTCTATAGATTTAAAAATGTCTTCCAACGCCAGAGTAAATATTTTGGGTGAGATTGTATCCCCTTGTCTGACACCTCTACAAATTCTAATTAATGGAGTTTGCAAATCTCGTAGAGTCTAGCTGAATTCTCATAGTGGCATTTTGATATATATTGTGGATTAACATTCTGTACCGTGAATCTATTCGGCAATTAACTAGCGCTTCTTCCACTGCCCATAGTTCTATGCTGTCAAACGCTTTTTCATAGTCAACAAACGCTAGGTATATTGGAAGGTTGTATTCGTTGGTCTTTTCTATCAATATTTTAAGAGTGTGAAGGTGGTCAGTTGTGCTGTACCGCTTTCTAAATCCTGCCTGCTCAACTGGTTGGTATGCATCAAATTTGTTGTTTAGTCTAGTTGTGATCACCTTAGTGAAAGTTTTATAGATTTGTGACAAGAGAGATATTGGGCTATAGTTAGCCAATTTTGATCTGTTTCCTTTCTTATATATCAAAATTGTATTTGCCTTGTTCCACTCTTGCGGTATTTGTCCTTCAAACAAACATTTATTGAAAAGTATCTTTAGGTAGTCTCTTATCTTTTCCCCTCCTTATTTTAACATTTCAATTAGAATTTCATCGTCTCCCAGAGCCTTATTTCGTTTCATATCTGTTATTTCAGAGGTTACATTCATTATTTTCATTTTCAGGTTTTTTGAGTTGTATCAGGTGGACTGTTTTTAGAGCTGTAGAGGTCATTATAATATTCATTTGTTATCTTAGATATTTGGGTTCTGCTTTTTTCTATTACACCTTGTTTATTTTCCATCTCTATGATTTTATTTCTTCCTAGGTGGGACTTGATAGATCTTAAGTTTCTATTTTCTTCTATAATCTTCTCGATTCGTTCTTCTTGATGCCGTTTGAGATCTTGTTTTATATGTCTTCTTATTTCTGCATTAAGGGTTTTGTATTCAGTTGTATTTCTTTTATTTTCTTGTAGTAGGCTTCTCCGTTGTTGTAGCATGTCTAAAGATATGGCACTTAGTTTTGATTTTTTGTCTGATTTTGCTGGTGCTACTTCTAAGCTAGTCTTTAGAAGTTCTTCAGTGATGGCTTTGTTTAGTTGATCTAGATTTAGGTCTGTTAGCTTTAGTTCTTCAGCTGTTCTTAATTTGTTTTGGTATTGTTCTTTATTCTCCTTTAATTTTTCTGGGTGGACTTTTTTCTTAGAGTGTACATATTGTCTTCGATCTTTTCTGTGTTTAATACTTATTTTAGCCCGTATCATTCTGTGATCACTACCAGTAGAGATTGAGTTTATTACTGTGACGTCTTCGAAAATGTTCTTTTTGTTTGTTAGTATGTAGTCAATTTCATTTTTAGTGTTTCCATCTGGCGACATCCACGTCCATTTCCTATGTGGCTTTTTCTTGAAGAAAGAGTTCATGGCAAATAATTTGTTGTTTTCTAGATAGTTAACCAATAGATCTCCTCTTTCATTTCTTACTCCATGTCCAAATTCTCCAATACAGTTTTCGTTTTCTTCTAGTTTTTTGCCCATTTTCGCAGTAAAATCGTGTATGTAGTGTTTCGATATGTCATGGACTCTGTGAGGTGTTCATAGAATTCTTCCATTTCTTCGTCTGTGTGTGTAGATGTTGGCGCATAAATCTGAATTATTTTTAAAGTGACCTTTTCGCTGATATTTATAATTAATAAAGCGATTCTTTCTGTTATTCCTACGTATTCCTCAATTTTATGAGCATATTTTTTCGAAATCAAAAAACCAACTCCATCTAAACTTTCGTTTTCTCTACCTTTAAAATACAATATGTTTCCAGACTCTAGCGAGATGCAGTTTTCTTTTTACCTCTGATAGTCCGATTATGTTCCATTGCAGGTGTTTAACTTCTTCGTCTAATCCATAGAGTTTCTCGTCTTTAGACAAAGATCTTACATTGAAAGTTGAGATATACATTTTTGTTGTCTGCATTGACATATTATTGTCTCCCCCAGATCCGATGAGAGTAACCTTATTAGATAAGATGTAGGATTTGCCACAATGTGAACCACCTACCTAGGGACCAGTTCCGTTCGGGTTTGTATTCGCCATTTGAGAAGAGAGGTGTTGACCATAAAACATCACGCTGGTCAGACGGGTTAATGAGTGTATATTCAGCCGCCCACTCTGGGTCAGACGCTGTTCATAACCGTCCACTCTGGATCAGACGCTACTGATTTTATATTAACCCCAAAATCAGGGGGTGCCACTTCCGCCATCCTCGCTGTACCGAAGTTATCCTTCTCCGCCTTGAATGCCGTTGTGATCTTCATCCGTGACCCTGGACAAGGGACAAGGGATATATTCTTCCTTATAGGACTATATCTCATATCCCATACAATTTGAAGAACAGTACTCTTCCAGATTTTTTCTTGATGCTTGATGAAGTCCATCCAAATACAATAAACCAATCAGTGATAGAATTTCTACTGGTTCAGTAGGTCTACATTCAGCCTTTTCTTGATATCTAACGGAAATTTTTTTTATGTATAAATTCGTGTTTTTAATTATAATATCAACACCGTTACCAAACATCTACGTCCAGCATTCCATGGGAGATAATGCGTGTCGCGCTTCACCAACAACCCTAGGCAAATGGGTCACTATGTTTTCGTTGCATGTTCTAATATTTCTAGTTGGGACAAATTTTCTACATGTAATTCCGTCTTTACCAAAAAAATATAAGCCTCTGTCATAACCCATTTGTTCCTCATTTTCTTCATTCTCGACTTTATTCTAATTTAGAATTTGCTTATCTTCATTTTCCTGCTCGTTGTCTGTGTCATGGTCACTGATCCCTATAAAATCTGGATCCGCGATCGAATCGTCGTCAGAGTCGTCTATTTCACTGTCTGTGACAGTTTCCTCATATATATTCATTAGCCTCTCCATTTCTATTCCATAAGGATCCATTTTACAAAGTTAAAATACAATATTTTATCAAATAAAGCAGATTAGTAAATTATGCAGCTACTAGTAAGTGTTACATACTATAATTGTACACATAGTAAGTGTTACATACTATACTTTAATTTTTAAGTTGGTCAACGTAAAATATCGTAAGTGATTTTTCTCGAAAACAAGAAATAATGTTAATTCAAGTAGGTAATCCATAGGATTATTACCCACCTATTTTTTAATTAATGCAAATTTCGTTTCAAGTTCAGTGAGACAGCTATTGACCCTTTGTAGAACGGAAGGTCAAGAAATTTGCTTAAATGTATTGCAAATGTATTTTGAAACGGTCTTCCTTTAGTTATTGGTTTAAAGGATTTCGACGATGTAGCTGAAATGAGGCCACGTAGGTCTTAACAAAAGTTGTTTTCATCTAAATTTTAATATTTTTTAAAACTATTAATTACTTAAAATAATGTTGATATTGTATATAGAATAATAACAAAAAGTAATGAATCTATAACATAACCTAAAATAAATTTTAAAATATCCTTTCTCTGTCCTAAAATTACAGCTGCGTTTAAGAATTATATTTCCAATCAATAATTCATTGGAGTGTGCCAATAAACTGAAATTAAGTAAGTAATAAAGATCTTAAGGACTATCAGTATCCTTCTTTCGGAAGTCGGAAGGAGATTAAGGGAAATAACCTCAATTGGTGCTTCACGACAGTCGTCGTCGTATTTTTATTTAAACCGTTCATTGATTATCTTTCAATTCGAAAGATTAATTAAAGGAAATGCCAAATGGAAGTATTTTGTAAAAAGGCAATAATCCATGTTTATATCATATTTATTTATTTTATATGTTGATAATATGGTTTGATTTATTGTAGTCTACTGAAACTTTAGTGTAGTGGTAGGAGTAGCTACTTTATGGAGTGTGTTCAATAAATTATGTCACGGTTTTTTGAAGACCATGTTTGCCGTTTTATATATTCATTTTTATTTCCATAGTCTCTAATAAAGTTAGAAAGTTAGAAAGAATGTGAAAGACTTATGTGGATTTTTTTTTGTTCTAATAATAAAAATAATTAATTAATGTAAATATACTAATTTTAAGTATTTTTCTAAACAGAAAATGATTGAAACTTAAAATGATTAAAAAATACTTTCTGTAATTTACTTGGCATTTTTTAATAGTATATATAGGTAACTAGGGATTGCAATCCAACAGTATTTTCACTCCAGCTAGATTTTTGCAAGATTGGCCTGAATCCAGCAAAATGTGGAATCAAAATAAAAACACGATTTTAATGTTTTTTTTGTTCATTTATTACTTAAGCTTTTTATTCGTCTTCTTTAAGTGCCGTATCCCAATCGGAGGTTGGATATCATCATCACTATCTTTACTTTATCTACTGCTGCTCTAAAGAGTTCTATACCAGAGTTTCAACCAGTCCCTTAAATTCTTGAACCATGACACTCTCCTTCTTCCTATACTCCTTCCTCCTCTTATCTTTTCCTGTATTATCAGCCTTAGCAGTTCATATCGCTGTCCCCTCATTACGTGTCCCAGATATTGTAACTTTCTTATTTTTATTGTGTTTATTATTTCGCATTCTTTGCCCATTTCTCGCAATACTTCCGTGTTAGTTTTGTTCTGTGTACATGCTATTCTAAGCATCCTCCTGTAACACCACATTTCAAAGGAATGTAACTTATTTATGTGTTCTTGTTTCAATATCCAGCTTTCAAGTCCATATTGCAGTATCGAAAACACGTAGCTACTCAGTGCTCTTACTCTCAGTTCTAATCTAAGATATTTGTTGCAGAGAATTCAGTTACCAGCTGAAGTCCGTTTGAAGAGGTCTACCCTCCGGATGCTGGTACTCACGTAAGGCATGGTTATATGTTGCCTGAAGTAAAATATAATAAAAAATTAAACATCATTCATTTTTAACAACAATATGCACATTCTTTGGTAACTTTAATTACTGTAAAGGGTTTTACCCCAATATTTTGGTGGCTCAGCATGTTAACCTGCTTTTAACCTGATGATGGAATTATTATTCCGAAAACGTTTGTTATTTTTATGTAGCCCTTTTAAGGGTTTTTTAAATATACCTACTTACAAAGATTTAAACCTATTTTTGTGATACATGGTATACAACCAGCTGCAGGAATTTATTTTCCTTGTGGATTTTAATTTGGTCACTACTGGGTTGTGATCTGATCCTATGTCGGCACTTATAGGTTTTTGCGGATACAATTGCGTTCCTGTATCTTTGTCTAACTAATACATAGTCTATTTAGTTTATTTCTGTAGTGTATTTAAGCTTTTTATCTTATAAGCACCTATTATGCAATTAAAATAAGCTTTTTATTATAAACTTATAAAATAAAAATCTCAAAATAAAAATTATCTTAGGTGTAACTAGTACTCAGTAAGCCGTGGAAGTGAAACATAGGGCTTTGCTTGTGTCGTCTGAGAATTGTCACGAATGCAATTTTATCCAAATGAACTTATCTGTTGCAAGCGTAGTTCAATTGAAGCAAATTTTATTGATACCAATTTTGAGCTGATACAAGTTAAGTAATATGTTTTTCTTCCATGGCTTATTAAGGACTAGTTTTTTTTTGTATCATGACAAAAATCAGTCTGTATTCTAAATTTCTAAACAATAAAAACATGAATTGTTTAGTTTTTTTGGAAGTGAGACCTTAAAAAACATATTTTATCTATCGTCTTGTCGCTTAACCTACTTCGCACACATCTGCACATATAGCTGTTTGCGGAGAAAGCCCTTTCGGTCTCTACGCTGGTCGGTTTTAAGATCATCAAATAGTCATAAACCATGGACAAATGATCGCCTTTCACTCCTTTGGTCTCACAAACGGTCATTTTCTTTTTCAAAATCTTTTCGTAATCTTTTTGAGAACCAGTTTTTTTTGGTTATAAAAGTTTTCTCTCTTTCGTTTCAGTTTAATCTCAAGTTCTTATTCTAAAGTAAAATTCACGGGCTCCAGATTAGCTGTCATATCTTCTACTTCCATTACGTCCTCTTGCACTGTTTCCACAATCACTTGTTTATTTATACGACTTAACAATTTTTTTATCTCTTGTCGCATTGTATTCTTTTTCGGCATGGGGAAATAACGAGAATTGTTTAGTTCTTCGTCAGACTTTTTTGGATTTTTTAAGTAAACTAATGTACCTGTGATTTCAGAAAGGCGCCGTTCCGCGATTATGTTGCGTAGTGCTTCCGATAGCTCGACACTAAGACTAGAGTTCTGGCTATTTCATTTTTCTAAGACACATTTCAAGGTTGTGTCATGCGTTATCAAAGTGTACTCTTTTCTGCAAAGAGCTTCTACAACCAGTTTCACCGATTGAAGAGTGGCGATCATCTCATTCATTGATTATTGACCACTCGCCAGCAGAGAATTTTATTGCAGAATCAATGTCTATCAATGCTTTAGGCTATAGAAACGTTCCAGCATATTGAGCAAACTGTTCCACCTGGTGCGGCAAAGAAAAAAAGAATCAAACTTAATTCCTTGCTTTTTTCTTCCTTGTAATCAATTCAACAAGACTCGCCGATGTTGGTTCGATTGTTACTGCCAATACTTCATTCATCTCTGTCTCCATATCTTCACTTTGTCTTCTATTGCTGTGTCGTCTATTGCTGCTTGTTCTACTTCTCTTTGCAGTTTCTTTTTATACAGCACGACTACTACAGCCAAATGAATTGCATAGCACAGTTGTTGATAGCAAGGCATGAGCTTGCCAACTTTTACCATAACGGATGCGCCGTCGGTTGTGATACCAATCGGTCGGAATTAATCAGTAAACCAAAAATTTTCAACCGTTCAATTCAATAATACAGTGTTCGGCAGTGCATGAGCCGTGAATTCTGATCAAACCTAGATTAAAATGTTCTGCATTGTGCAAATTAGGATTTATGCATCTGTGATTTTTTTGGAAGGTCCATTCGTCAAAGCTCAACGAAAATCTTTGTCCTTTTGGTTTTAAATTAGTAAATTCTTTAATAAGATTTGCTTTGACTTTCTCTGCATACCTGTAAATTATCGCTATTTTAGTGTTCGAAGAAGTTGGTAATTGGAATTCACTTTTTGCGAATAATCGTCTCAAGTCGGGTGAAGTACAAAATGAACTCAAGCTAAAACCATCTTTGCAAACCATTCTAGTAACCATATCGTCAATAGAATTTTCTCTTTTGGGGACGAGGTTGCTTTGGGGACATTGCGAGCTGGTATAATGGTGCTGGTGCTAAATAATATTGGAGTAACTGGAGCAGCATTAAATCTGAAAACAAAAAAAAAAGTCTGCGAAATAAGGTGTAGGTATAACTCGTCCATATAAAGAAACAAACTGTAAATGGCAACAACTATCTGAACGTGAACTTAAATGAGAAAACAAGAACGCGTGATATATATGTGAGCCTTAGTCTTAGTGTGAGTGAAAAAGCATGACCACTGGCAGCCCTTTATAGAATGTTTATCTGGACGAGTTATATTTGTTGAATGTTTCGATTGAAAAAAAAAACCTAAAAATTAAAGGATTACATAGGTCGTGAGAGTATAAAAAAACGACTTTTTAAAAACATTTTATCTCAAAAAATAAAAATTATTTTTATTTGTAATTAAGACATATAAAAGTATTGTGGAGTTTATATAGTTCTAATTTATTTGTCTTTATTCTAATTTATTGTCTATATTCTAATTTATTAAAACTCACGATAGCTAATTACTAATTTATTAAATAACTTTACAAATGTATTTATTTCACGTTTCGTTACATTTAAATATCGCGTTTACCGATCTTCTTATGACTGACTGCCAAATAAAAATCTTTCATTTATATACACAACTGTTGTCATCTAGAGAATTCGGCGGACTTCTTGAATAATCTCGTATTTTGGTGAAGGCGCTCGACTCGTTTTTCAACCTCGAGACGTGGATGACTCACTAAAATTAGTGTCTAGAGATTTCTGTAAACAACTGGTAGCGAAGCTCAGGTATATTTTGACCTACAAATTACGAGAATCAATAAAAAAGAATTAGTCATAAAATATTTACAGTTCTATATGCCATAACATTTAAAATCGTAACATTGCCCCCCTCTTAAAAGATGGTTCCTCCTGGAACCTTGTCGGGACTGGAACTGGAACGACATGCTGATATCGGCAACTGGACCCTCTTTTACAACTTCCAGTTGTATAGAAATGACAAGGGACGGTTTTCTCTCCGCACCAGTAACTATGCGGATTGCAACAGACTAACACCTGGACTTCGGTGTCTTTAAAGATTTCCTCCACCATGTTTCGTATAACCCTCCAATCTAATTGGCGGCACTCCAACTTTGGCATGGCTAACTTTTGCACGTCGGACTCTAGTACGTGCTCTCTCAACTGAAGTAAGGCTTCCCATACATCTCGGTAGGTAGGTTGGTCACGGGCAGTGTCTTTTGTTACCAGGTAGAAAAGGTAACGTGATGCATCTTGAAGTTTCAAGGTTTTACCAGGAGCTGGCACTTGGCATTGAAGTTCTGCAACTCGACCAAACTTCCTTCGAAAGACGGATGCCAACCCTGGTGCATCTTTGATACTGGCCGGGATGGTAAGGGCCAGTGAGTAGTCATCGGGAAGCGCGAGTAGATCTTGCCTTTCTTCAGTGGTAACACCATGTCTTGCTTTACCGGTACCTCCATAGGCACCCATGAATTCCTCAAACGTGAGGTCAGACACATCTTGGACTTGGTTTACTTCCACTTCTTCATCTACGTCGTGGTCACCCTCGAAAGACGCCAACCGGTTATGGTGTACTATCATCGGCTTTCCTCTCGGGATCTTGCTTATTCGGTAAATAACATCATTGATCTTCTCCATAATGAGGTATGGACCTTCCCAAAACTGCTGCAATTTGGGAGAACAACCTTTTCGCTTTTTGGGGTTATAAAGCCAGACTTTATCGTTCTTCTTAAAACACCCCTTTTCGGCTTGTGTATCGTACCGTTTCTTCATTCGGTCACTAGCGATTTGGAGATGGGAACGGACCAACTCGTGTACATCGTCCATTCTTCTTCGTAATTCGATCACATAATCTTCACCTGCTACATCTTCTCCAGGTCGACACCCAAACTCTAGATCACAAGGTAGTCGCATCTCGCGTCCGAATAGGACTCTGGCTGGTGTCTGGCCTGTTGATTCATTAACAGCAGATCTGTAGGCCATTGTGAAGAACGGAAGATATTGGTCCCAGTCTCGCTGATGATCGGACACCATCTTTGTCAAATACTTGCCAACTGTTCTATTCATTCGTTCTACCATACCATCCGATTGCGGATGATAAGCCGTAGTTCTTGTTTTCTTCATACCTAGTCTATCACATATTCCTTGGAATAAATCGCTTTCGAAGTTCCTGCCTTGGTCACTATGGATCTCCAAAGGCACTCCAAATCGGCTGATATATTCTTGGATCAACTTATCTGCAACGGTGGCGGCCTTCTGGTCTGGAAGTGCGTAAATCTCGACCCACTTAGTGAAGTAATCCATTACTACCAACATGTACTTGCCTCCATTATCACTTTCTGGAAATGGCCCAGCAATATCCAAAGCTATTCTTTCAAACGGGCTTCCAACATTATATTGTCTCATAGGAGCTCTCCTTTTTCGATAAGGCCCGTTACTCGTAGCACAAATAGTACATTTCTTACACCAGTCTTTTACATCGTCGGAACTGTTCATCCAATAAAACCGTTCCCGAATTCGCTGAAGGGTCTTTTTCACACCAAAATGCCCTCCTGATGGACTGTCGTGTAACTGACGAAGTACTTCGGCTATTCTGCTCTTTGGAATCACCAACTGTCTTCTCTTCTCTGAACCGTCATCATTTTCCAGGACTCGTTTGAGCAAGCCATCTTCCATGATAAATGAGTCCCACTGGGCCCAATACGTCTTAACTACTGAGCCTAGGTTCGATATTTCTTGCCAAGGTGGTCGACGGTTTTCCTCTTTCCATTTTCGGATTTTCTGTATAACTGGATCTCTCTCTTGTTCTCCCTGATCTTGGTAGGCGTCCAGTCGTCGTTGATCACCGTCGTTCTTAGCACTGCTGCTTCCTTGGATTCCGTTTTGTTGCAGTGGGAACACTCTGCTGGGCATGGCCTTCTGGAAAGAGAATCAGCGTTTCGGTGGCTAACTCCGGCCCGGTGCTCAATCTTAAAATCATATTCTTGAAGTCGTTCGATCCACCTGGCTATCTGACCCTCTGGATTCTTAAACTGCATCAACCACTTAAGGGCGGCATGGTCGGTTCGGATTAAAAACTTTCTTCCATAGAGGTATTGATAGAAGTGCTCTACTGATTTCACTACTGCCAGAAGTTCTCTTCTCGTGACGCAATAATTTCGCTCAGGTTTTGAGAGAACTTTACTAAAATATCCAAGGACTCTTTCCTGTCCTCCTTGAATCTGAGACAGCACTCCTCCAATTCCCACATTACTTGCATCTGTATCTAAGATGAACTCTCCTTCTGGCAGTGGATACCCTAAAATTGGTGCTGTGATTAAATGCTTTTTTAAGGTTTCAAAGGCATTCTGGCAGTCTACATCCCAGCGGTATTCTCTTGCTTCCTCTGTAAGTCGCGTTAATGGTTTAGCGATATCTGCAAACTTCTTAATAAACCTCCGGTAGTAAGTACACAGTCCCAGAAAACTTCTCACTTGATGTTTGTCAGTTGGTTTTGGCCATTCCTTAATAGAATCGATTTTTCCCTTATCCACGGCCACTCCTTCTTTACTGACTATATGACCCAGATAATTGACTTTACCTTGAAATAGCTGGCACTTCTTGGGGTTTAACATCAATTGGGCAGCTTTAAGTCGATTAAAAACGTTTTCTAAATTCTTCAGATGGTCTTCAAATGTCTCCCCCAAGACGATTATGTCGTCTAGATAAACTAGGCATGTTTTCCAAGATAACCCTCTCAACACATTTTCCATAAGCCTCTCAAATGTCGCAGGAGCGTTACAAAGTCCAAATGGCATAACGTTGAATTGCCATAATCCAGATCCTGTGGTGAAGGCTGTCTTTTCTTTATCTACCGGGTCCATTTCTACCTGCCAGTATCCAGACTTCAAATCCAAAGTAGAAAATAATTTACTTCCAGCCAATGTGTCTAATGTGTCATCAATCCGAGGCAGAGGATAACTATCTTTCTTGGTAACGTTGTTCAGCAAACGGTAATCCACACAGAACCTCGTTGTTCCGTCTTTCTTCTTAACCAGGACTACCGGAGAGACCCATGGGCTCGTAGAAGGTTCTATCACCCCGTCTTTCTTCATTTCCTGAACAATCGTTTCAGCTTCCTCTCTTTTCGCCTGTGGTAATCGTCGAGCTGTTTGACGAATTGGCTTAGCATTACCAGTATCAATTCTATGCTTAACAACGGTAGTTCTTCCCGTCTTTCCTCCTTTCGGTACGAAAATATCACGATACTGCCGAAGAAATTCCCTTAATTTCCTTTTCTCAATCTGATTCAGAGACTGTCCAGCAACTGCAACCATTTGATCAAATTTGTCGTTGGAATTATCAGACGTTGTCGTCTGACGGATTATGGATGTCACAGGTACACAAGTTCCTACTTTTGTCTCTTTCTTGATGGTCACTGGGTAGTCATTGACATTAATAAGTCTCACAGGAATTTCTTTAGCCGAAGTCACTAATTCTTTTCCAATTATGATTCCACGGCCAACTTCGTCGTCATGATTCCAAGGCTCCATCATAACAGGTGTTCCTTCGTCCACAATTCCCTGTAGCCGCGCTACTATTATCGTTTCACTTCTCGCAGGCACGACTGTATCTTCTTTAACGGCTGCTTGCATAGTGTTGTCATCATGTGGATGGAGAAATACCTCCTCGTTACCAACTTTGATTACCTTATTCTTAAAATCCAATTGGAATCCATGCGTATTCATTACGTCCATTCCTAATATAACATCCTCTTCGATGTCAGCAACTATAACAGTATGGACGAACTTTTCTGCTCCAATTCCTAATTGTACCTGGATTTCTCCATGAATGTTGGCATTTTCACCTGTGGCGGTCCGCAGTCGCAACCTCGTTGGTAACAGTTTCTTTCGGCTGTTTATAACTGTCGGGCGTATAATGGTTCTGGTCGCTCCAGTATCCACCAACAACGTATGCTTTTTACCATTTATTTCTCCATCTACATATACACTATCTTCACGACATTTTAAAGAAGCTATTAGTATCAGAGGGTCTTTGGTAAAATTCTGGGTCGAAGCTGCTCCCCTAAGGCCGACGCGTTCTGGTTTTGTCTTCGGTCTTATGGTCTTCGTTTTCTTGTGTGTCACGCTTTTTATCATATTAAAGAGCTGGTCAAGTTTATCTTCGTCTCCTTCCTCTTTTACAGTTCTAACTTTACTGTACCCGCCAGAGGCTAGCGTAGCTGACTCGTATTCGAGGGCGGCAGATAAGACATCCATCAGCGTCTTGTGACGAGCTAATCGTAGTGTTCTTTGCATCTCATGATCACGAAGACCATTAATAAACGTTTGAACGGCCAAATTTTCCATCATGTCTTCGGGAGCTGTTGGATAAGCATATCGCACTAATCTGGCGATATCTACTTCATATTCTTGAAGAGCCTCATCTTTCTTTTGTCTTCGATTTTTGAGCTGCGACTGATATACATGCTCCAAGTGTTCGTGGCCATATCGCATATTTAACCTCTTTTTCAGTTGTTCGAAATCATCCGTCTCCTCTACGGCTATGGTCTGGAGCACATCTAAGGCATCTCCTCGAAGAGCGATAGTCAGGTTTACAGCCTTTTCTTTTTCAGACCATCCATTCGCTCTTGCAGCTGATTCGAACTGTTTCATGTAGTTGTTCCATGATGATTTTCCGTCGAAAGTTGGGACTTTGACATGAACGGAACTTCCATTTCCTTCAAATTTCGGCCGTGTTTCCAACTTACATTTTGTCTCGTCTTCTTTTATCTCTACCGGATCTAAAGCTACCGTATTAATTGGTGGTAGCACTCTCGTGTTAGTTATCATGGTCTCTAACTGTTTGATTTTCTCTTCTACTTTTTCAAATGTTTTGGAAACTTCTTCAAATTTCTCATTATTCTTTTTCGAAGTTTCTTCCATCATTTGAGAAACATTTTCAAATTTCTCGTCGAATCTTTTTGAAACATTTTCAAGTTTCTCGTCGTTTTGTCTAGCTACTTCTTTAATAATTTGAGACGTTTCATTGAATCTTTCATCATTTTTTTTAGAACTCTCTTCGATCTTTTGAGACGTTTCATCGAATCTTTTGGAAACATTCTCATCATTTTTTCTAGAACTCTCTTCGATCATTTGTGAGACATTCTCAAATTTTCCATCGATTATTTTAGTTAAAACGGCTTCTTCTGCTGACTGGAACTGGAATGTCTCTGGGTCGTCTCCATTCTTGTTGAGAACAGTCTTCAGTCGTTCTTGGAGGATCTTCTTGGACCCGCTGCAGTCTTCATCGCGTTCTTCTAGTTGCTCACGCAACTGTTTCACTGAAAGTTCTACTAGCAGCATCTTTGGTCAGGCACACACGTACTTTTTAAATGTTCTTTCGTACAACGATCACTCCTGAACTACGCGGATGTTCCCGACGAACAATACCTTTCAAAAGTTCAAAAGTCTTTTTCAAAAATCAAATTAAATTTATCTACGATCCCACTTCTGCACCACTGTGGAGTTTATATAGTTCTAATTTATTTGTCTTTATTCTAATTTATTGTCTATATTCTAATTTATTAAAACTCACGATAGCTAATTACTAATTTATTAAATAACTTTACAAATGTATTTATTTGACGTTTCGTTACATTTAAATATCGCGTTTACCGATCTTCTTATGACTGACTGCCAAATAAAAATCTTTCATTTATATACACAACTGTTTTCATCTAGAGAATTCGGCGGACTTCTTGAATAATCTCGTATTTTGGTGAAGGCGCTCGACTCGTTTTTCAACCTCGAGACGTGGATGACTCACTAAAATTAGTGTCTAGAGATTTCTGTAAACAACTGGTAGCGAAGCTCAGGTATATTTTGACCCACAAATTACGAGAATCAATAAAAAAGAATTAGTCATAAAATATTTACAGTTCTATATGCCATAACATTTAAAATCGTAACAGTATAGTACTTGAAGTACTCTGAAAAAAGAATATCCGCCAAAAATTTCCATTTTTATTAATTTCACAGTAATTTTTCGCCAACAGCCTTTTTCTTGCGGTGGACATGATATCTAGGTCTAGCTTCATCTGAAATCAAAAACTAAAAAAATTTCTTGTAGTTTGTACCTCTGGCTAGTGAATAAACGAAGGAATTTTCATTATGTCAAGTCGTTTTTGATTTATACAAAAAAATACTTTGAAAATGGTAAAATTTGAAAAAATGAAAAAATGAAAAAATTGGGATCGAAAATGTGTTTAAACTTATGTAGAACCTTCAAATTTAATTTTTTTCTTTAATTGATTCGTGTATTCACTAGCCAGAGCTATAAACTACAAGAAAATTTTTGACTTTTTGATTTCAGATGAAGCTAGATATCATGTCCACCGCAAGAAAAAATGCTGTTGATAGTTAAGAAGGAAGTGTTTACTATTGACTGGCGATCCTTATTCAATTAACTTACATAAATCATCAAGTGATGTTCTAATCATAAATTATGCTAAATTATTAGATATTTAGTCAAATTACTTACCATTCAGTTTCCAAACAACACACACGCCAGTATACCAAATTGAAAGAGGCACTTATTATGCGTATTATATATTATATCTATATACATTATTTTACCCAGAGCTAAGATTAATAATATTACAACAATTATTATTAAACTTAACAGTATTCCGGTTTGAACTGCGTTGATTATCATTGCGCCAAATTTTCAACATCCTCTACGATGTCTTTTTCAGGGCTTTTGAGGTCTTAGACTCCCGAACCCCCAGACACTACTACACTGATTACTAACCAATGCATTACTAGTACTGGGAATAGATAACAGCTCATTTATACCATTGATGGTGACCTGGTTTGGGTGGAGATTGGCGTAGGGGTTAGCGTGGATGTTGGCGCGAACATTTCTGACAGTAGCATTTTGATTGGTGGGTCGAGCGCAAAAAATGTCGTCCACTTAACCTGCCAATCAAATTTCTACTGTCAGAAATGTTTGCGCCAACCCCCTCACTAATATTCACGCCAATTTCCGTGCTAATCCCACGGTAACGCCCACGCCAACCTTTACTCAAATCATGTCACTATCGGCAGTATAAATGAACCGTCCTCTGTTCCCAGTACCAGTTACGAGAGACAATGAGGTATGCCGCTTTCCACAGATGAAAGCACAAAAGACCTAAACAACAAATAGTAGATTAAAGTAAAACCAGAGAAAGAAACAAAGAACCCCCCCAGATGGACAAAACCCTACAAAAATCCCAGAGTGAGAAGAAACTCCAAATTCATAATACACACACAAGGAAGATAGTTCATAGCTCAAGTCACTCAGAATATCGCACATCGCCTCGTACTCGTACACAGTGGGCCCAGCTGCTCACACTAGGATACAATCTATATTGTGGTATCGTATAATATTTTATATATTTTCTTTATTATAATGTAGGTTATATACTAATTATGATTTTTTGTCCACAGGTCACCTACAAAAAAAAACCACAAAAAACACAAAAAACCGGCCTCGACCACCAAAAAAATCAAAAAAATACTAACAAAAACCGGCTTCGGCCACCAAAAAAATTAACAAAAACCCCAAAACCCAGGTACGTAGGACCCAACCCCTTGAGCACCAAGTCGCCGAACTGAGCCGGGACTCAGAGCGGAGACTTGAGGCCCAAGTAAGCAATTTTAGTTCGCGGATAAGCCACATTAAGATAACAGGAATATAGCGGAGATGCGCTGTCCTGAGTTTTTTGCATTCGGTTAGGAAACCATGTTGGGGTTCTATTACCCAGGACCTCCACATGAAGAGCATTTGGCTGATTGTTGTGCCTCTATAGCGCATCAGAGTGCTATAGGGGGGAAAGGGATGGTCTAGAGCATTGGAGCACGGTGGGGTGACTCCTGTTTTTACTCGAGTTAACACACCTTGCTCCTATGAATTGTTACACCCGATCGTACTACCTGGGTGAACATTTCTCATAGGCTGGGTTCAATTAAATTGCTTGCTTGCTTGCCCAGTACCAGTAATGCATTGGGTAGTGATTAGTGTAGTAGTGTCTGCGGGTTCGGCTATCCCGAAAATACCTAAAGAATACATTAAAGAGGATGTCGAAAGCTCGGCTCAATGATAACCGACGCGGATATCAAGCAACCAGACGGAGCCAAGCAACCCCGACGACTGTTGAATTTAATATTAATTCCTGTAATAGTATTAATAGTATTAATCTTGGCTCTAGGTTTAATTGTACTAACCGCGGAAGTCTTTCGGAATGTATATGATCACTAACCAATGCATTACGATGCAAACTAATTATATTTTGATTTATTAAAACAACGATTCACACATACAATGTATTTGCTTATATTTTATTAACAATAAAAACAAACAAAATAAGAATTTATTTCTTGTATCAAAAACCATGGAAACTTAATAAAGTAAAGCACACCTAAAAAATGAGCCGTGCTTTTGTCGACATAACTTTATTTTGCCGCGTTTTTCTACATGTATATAAGCGATAACATGTTAAAATTTAATCAAGCCCCCAACAACTTATTTTCATATCTTCTTCGAGCTCTAAAATGTAGGTAGGTACTGAACTCATGTTTTTAATACCAAAAGCTTGAAATATAATACAGTTTGAAAAATGTTCACTTAAAACTTTTTATTGGCTAAAAATAATGTGATTATCCTTAATATTTAAATAACTTATATACTATATTTTCGATTCTTTTTATTTTTGAATAAGAAATAACTGTGTTTTATAAAATGTTATCCTTAAAATGCAGATTGTTTATTTTTCGTCCAATTATTAAGATGCTCTTTTTCTATCCTTTCAACGCTATCAACAAAGAGCATTGACCAAGGAGCCATCATTTACTTTTTCTGTCAGTACATCCATTACAAGATAAACAGGTAAGGACTCAGTACAGAGCCTTAACCTTCTACCACTGACGTGTACTTTCTGGAACATAACTACGGATGTGGTGCCATGAAGACCCCATGTAATTTCTATTTATTATTGCCAACATTTTTTAAAAATATGACAAATTATGTTCAATATAGTTTCGTTGATATATTTTACATTCACGTATTAATTTTTTTTATAATATTTTTCCAAATTGTTAGTTATTAAACATATTACAAATTACATGTCAAAATATCCTAAATAATGAAACGGTTTACTAAAAATGTTGTAATTTTTTTATGGTTTAAAATGTTTATAAAACAGTTATGGAAAATTTAAGATCAAATATACGAAATATGAAAAAACAAAATAAACCAAAAAAATAAACCCCCTTATAAAAAACTACAACACCCAAACTTTAGCAATTTTGGAATTCAGATAAAAAATTACTTTGCACATTCTTTACAAATATTAACTCTACAGTTATCACACATTGATATCTTACAAACATCACATGAATTCTTAGTCTTTTTATCATTTTTTCGTGGATAGAGCCCACATCTTTTTCGTTTTTGGTTCATATCGGGATGCACGTTTTCATCAATCATCGGTTTGTTCAGGATTCTACTGATGTTCATTCTCAATTCTCTTGGAAATCTTTGGTTGATAATTCTTCTATTCAAATGTCGTTCAATGAGTTGTTTGGCGAACAGCTTCACAAATTCTTCCCGTAGTATGTTATTTGCTTCTGGATAGCTTTGGTGTAATATATATGAATTAACACCTGCTATGTCGATGATGGAATAACAACCGCTATAGGCCAACGCCTAATACGTCTACTTGAACTAAAAATTGCACATTTTTTATCCAGGGCATCTACGCCCCTTTGGTTTCATTATAAAAGACAAATCATTTCAAGTTTGTCAGTTTTAACAGCAGTGTATTTTTGTTGATGCATCGTAGAAACTAAAAGTACAGTCTTGCTTTTCTTGGAACATTAGACACAATTGTAATATGTTTAGTAAAACCCCAAATACAACTCCCTACTTTTCCTTCCGGTTGGACAAAAATTCGGTGGGAATTTCTTTCTTGTTCTTCTTAAGCGTACCTACATACGTTAATCCTCTTTGTCGCAACTCATTTGCAAGTTCAATAGAGGAGAACCAATTGTCTGCAGTTACATTTCTGTTGGTATTTATAACAGATTGAATAAGTTTTACCACGTATTGGGTTGGTATAGCCAAACATCTCTTCATCTGTTAATAATTTGCCATCGCTGCCTTTGTCGGTATAAATATATTCATTAAAAAAATCATGAGTACGGGCATCAGTAAGAATCAAGACCTTCAGACCAACATTGTTGGGTTTATTTGGCATGTACATGCGAAACTTTACACGCCCTGTAAAACCTATGAGCATCTCATTAATACAGGTGTAGAATTTCATTATCGATTAGACATTTTACTCAAATGTTTGGCATCACCACGAAGTCCACTCGTAACATTTTTAACTTCTTCACCACTTTCAGAATCGGATTTGTCAGACAAGTCACCCCTAGCTCCCTCACTATCATATTCTACTACCGAATCTGGATCATAATCACTTTCAATGTCATTTAAAGAGCCACCTGACCCTTACATATCGCTAACCTCACTTTCTACCTCGTCATGCCATGCTAACAGAGTTTTTTCATATTTTTTATCACCGTAATGTACTATTTTGAACGAGCCTGCCATTTTCGTAAATTTTTCACAAACACTGACGTGGTGCCAAAATGACCCCTTTCAAACTTTACATAGTTATACATTAAATACTACACTACTGAAAAACTTGTCAATAAGTGAAGCGATCGACGTCACTGTAACTTAAAGGTAGCTGCGAGTCACAAACCTGTAACAACAAAAACAAAAAATTGGGCGTAATTTGAATTCAGTCGGGGGTCATGTGGGCACCACGTCCGTAGTAAAACGTTAAAGCAAACCAACCGTCATATCACTGGAAAACTTTCAGTCAATCCGATAGCAGTCATTTTTTTGGTGTACGCTCCCTTACACATATCGTTTACGAAGCTTACGTACTTATCATAACCTCATTTTTCATTCATACATCTCCATAGCTCTTATCTACGAACTGTGTCGTACGCCTCCTCAAGATCCATAAATATAAAATGTACCTCTTTTTTCTTCTCGCCGAATTTCTCTAGGAACTGTCGTTATGCAAACAAGGCATCCGCGGTCCTCCTTCCTGGCATACACATAAACTTATCCGATGGATGTCTCTCTCCTTAAACTTCGCTCTATAGTTCCCTCCCAAATTGCTATTGTGTACGATATTAATTTTAGCCCTCTATAGTTTTTACAGTCCCTTATCTGTATACAAAAATCACACACTATCTCCATACATTGGGCAACTCTTGTTCCTCATGAATACTACTCATCATTTGGCACAAAATATTAACACCTTACTCTCTTAGAACCTCCCAAACCTTCATCAGGTCCTACTGCCTTCCTTACTCCGACCTTTTTGGCTTGGGTAGCAGCTAAAGACAACAGCGATCAACAAACTAATCCATATTCGCCTGATGGCTGGCCATGACATGTCATAAAAATACCAACTCCTGAAATTTGCTGAGTTGCTTATTGGCATCACTCCTCTAGACATCACTCCAGCATTGTCACCAGCGCCACCTTTGTCAAAGAGGTGGCGCTGGTGACAACGACGCTATCAGCGGGTGCAAATTTTGATGTAGGAATGAGAAAATTAAGATATCGTTTTTGGTGGGGAGAACTAGATGCACTACCCCTGCTACAAGTAGGCTACGACTGAATTAAACCTAAGTTTGTTTTAGACAAATCTTACAAAGTTGAAACAAGACGGTATAGGGTAGCAAATGCGTATTGCATATACATCGATTGCTCCAAAATAGAAGAAGGCTTAGGATGCGGGATATACTCTAGATCACTAAACCTAAGAATAAAGTAGGGTATAAGTAAAAATGTCAGCGCATTTCAGACAGAACTGGTTGGTATCTCAATAGTCATAAAAATGATAACGCGAAAAGGTATAGCCGGAAAAACCATAATAATCTACACAAGGCAAGCTTCGGATGGTAATATCATCATCCTAAAGTGTGTAAAAGAACACAATGGGAACTAAGGCTTTTGCATTTCTGACTAAATAGTTAGGAAGGCGGCAGGTCTAAGGCTCTAAAGATCTAGTGATCTTTTTGGTTTGCCAAGTAAAAGAATCGCGAAAATTGTCAAAAGTGACTCCCACTCGCAAACCGTCAGAAAATGGAAAGAAAGACAATGATTCTTACTTATTAGGGAACACTAACGAACCTTAAGAAGTCAGCATCAAATAAGCACTAGGGAATGACCAGGAAAAATCTAGGCTTGTCAGTTGGTTTTTTAACTAGACATTGACAAATTAGCTAACACATCCACACACTAAAGCTAGTAGATACACCTCTATGCAGAAAGTGTGAACGTGAAGATGAATCTGTCATGTTCTATGTGAATGTCCGGAGACAATGAGATAAGGACGACAGATCCTTGAAAGAATACATAATAGATCAAATGTGGCCTAATTGCTGTTGAACTTGACTCGCCCTCCGTATTTTACAAATACAAACAGATGTTCAGTGACTCTAATAATACCATTGTGTAGAATAAAAGTTACATAAATAACATTGCTATAATTTTTTAGCCTAGTTTGACCATGTAAGGTGTAATATGCGTAAAAACCAGAATGCATTTTTTAACAGAAACAGTTTGTAAGAAAAAGAAATTACTTATAACTTACTGTATTCCTCTTGTAACATCAGTAAGTAATTAGAAATGCTTATTATTCGGACTTTATACATAACTAATTTTAAATATAAGAGTAATGTTAAATAAATAGAGTACACAGATAATACGACTGAAATGGGATAAATAAATTAACTGAAAAATCAGCCAGTTTAAAAATAATCCGCATGACTAAAGATAGGCCATGGAATCACCTAAATATGAGGAATTAATTAAAAATGATATTTTATACATTTGATTAGAAACGAATATTACTTATATAAAAATATAATAGCAAACATTTAGTTGCAAAATAGTGAAAATGACTTTTTATATAAATAGGGTGCCAATTATAAAAACATTAATTTTAATTACCTGTTTATTTCCTGTGTAGAAATTTGTTTAGTTTGTTCTTGTAATGCTCCCATATATACATTTCATAATTTTAACAATATACAAATTATAGGTATTACTTAATTGCCTATTTAAGCGTTAAAATTCCATAATATTATCATATTCTCTCTGAATTGATCTACTACTTGTAATTATTCATAAAACGTTTTCCTTCTTGTTTGACGCCTGTTATTTTCTGGGCCATAAACTCCAATGATATTCAGGTCTTCCTTTTCCATTCTTATCTTTGCTGTTACAATCCTTTCTGATATGGATTGATACTCTTTGATGCGGTATTGGTATCTTTGGTGTATTAGTAAAGCTACACCTTCTTTGGCAATGTTTTCTTTTGCTATTCTCATATTCATCTAATTTTGATTTTTCTTTTCCTTTCTTTTTTGTTTCTTGTAGAGCATAAATGTCTATTTATTTCTCTTTTAGCACTTAAGTTATTTCTTGGTGCTTTGAGATGAGCGATGTGACATTCCAAGTGGTAATTCTCATCTGGGTTTTGAATATTTTTTGCTTATCATTATTTCTTGCCGTGGTCATCTTCATGGTATTAATCCGGTTCCCAGGCTGTATATTGTTTCTTTGAGAAGTATTCATTTTTACGATTGGTAGGTTGCTAACCTTGCTAATCACCCTCTAAATTTTATCCGTGCATGGGACCGGCTGTGGTAATCGCAAAGCTATTCAATCCACCCCGTAACCACCCCAGGCAGTGTTACGAAGAAAATGAATTGTAAGATCAAGTGAATAGAGCAAACAGAGCCGCAGGTTGCCTGAATGAAACAATATGGAGAAATAAAATACCGGAAAAGAAATTAAAGGAAGAATTTACAAAACAGTCATCAGACACATAATGACATACGCGGCAGAAACACGACCAGACACAGAGAGAACAAAAAGAATTTTAGAAACAGCAAAGATGAAAACAATAAAACATTGATGGTAGGACACTGTAGAAGAGTAGAATGGAACGATCATGTAAGGCAAATGACAACAGAGTAGTAAAGGCTGTAAGAGATGGTTTCTCAATAGAAGGCGATCAGTAGGAAGACCACAAAACCGATGAAACGATAATTACTGGAGGCATATTGAAAAACAGACAGGGTCATCTCTACATAAAAGAAAAACAAGAAGAGGAAGAAGAAGAAAGAGAAATAAAAACAATATACAATTAAGTAAAGGCATTGTTATAGGCATTGCTATAGACAGTCTAATTAGATTTGACTTTGAATGACCATACGCGGTAAGTATTTTAGACTAACACCACTAACACTTGTAATTTTAATTTAAATACTAGTTATTTTATATAGCTCATACATGATGTATGATAAAGCTCTATGGAAATTCATTTAAAAACCTGAGTCTTTCCAAACCAAAACTTTATTCAATAAAATTTTGTAATAATAGATACTATTCCATGATCCAAAACGCGTCTTTTAAAAGCTGATGGTTCAAACAAAGGCAATATGTTTGTCAGCAATATGATTAGAGATATGGTGACAATCGTAGGAAGCCCCTGCCTAAAAAAAACAACACAGACCAATAACTTGACTTTTCAATGCGCAATCAAATACAAAACTGTTACTTTCAAAAGAAGGTTCAACTTCAAAGATCACAATGGAAAAATTTTCGTGAAGCCTTGGATCCCGAAGAGTCCCACCTAGAACCGTGCATTTAGAATTAGTTTTATATCCTTTTCGGTTGCTTTCAAACATTTTTTTAATATAGTTCTGTTAAAGTTGAATTTCTCTTTAGATGTTACCCTCCTATATATGTCCAAAAGTAATTAAAATGTTTTTAAATTTAAATGATGTATCGCAATTGCGCGTTAATTCGGGATCCCCACTTACTTTAAATTTGTACGGTCGACACTCTTAGTGTCAGTACCTTTCAGTTTAGTCATCAAAAGTACATAGCAGACATTTGTTGCGTTTTCGAGCGATATATTTTGAATTACCACGTGCAGAAAATCACAATACGTCAAATTGATGGCATATCACAATTTACGTAACTATTTTAATACATTGTGCAATCTAAAAAGGGCCAGATGAAGTAAGAAAATAAAAGTAAGTGGTGCAGATTTTGATACTATTGCATTACAATGGTATAACGAATGTGACAGTGACCTTGATAATTCTGACGATAGCATATCGAATGAAACTTTTATACCTAGTGAGCACGACACAGATACTGGGTAAGAAGGCGATAACGAGAGCAGTAAAATTTTATTACCTTCTGAAGAAACAAGTACTACACCTGAAAGCGAGGATGAAGGTAATAACGATACAAGATATTTTTATGGTAAAAATAGATTTAGGTCGTCAAGCGTTCCTCCAATAAAAAATGGTTTGCTGCACATAACATAATCAAGATTCCCACTGCAATTCGTTTACCCGAAAATAATCGTAAGTACATATTTGAAAGATTATTATCTGAAAATATAGTTACTATAATACTAGAGTGGACCAATCAGAAATTATCTACTCTAAGGAGCAAGTATGCAAATGATAACAGGTCAGAATTAGCTGATGTAGACACAGTTGAGTTTAGAGCTTTCTTAGGATTGCTGTTATATTCATCAATATTTAAATCGAATCACGAAGATGTGGACTCATTCTTTGCTACAGACGGAACTGGCCGAGATATCTTCCGTTCCGTAATGTCGAAGAAAAGATTCTTGACCATTTTAAGCGCTCTGAGATTTGACAATACTTTTACACGCGATGAAAGAAAAAAGACCTTGCATGTGCTGCTATTTCTGATGTTTTTAACATGTTTATACAGAGCTATGCTCTATTGGTACCACTAGATGCATCGGTGAAATGCTTATTAAATTTAGAGGGAGATGTAAATTCAAGATCTACATGCCACAAAAGCCTGCAAAATATGGAATTAAAGTAATGTGTCTAAGTGAGGCCCGACCCAGTTATTTGTTCATTGCCCATATATATATATATATATATATATATATATATATATATATATATATATATATATATGGATGGGATATAAAAAATATCGATGGGAGTAGGCCTGGATTCAAGGAAAAAAAATGTTCTTAATCTGTTCTCCGATTATGCAAACCAATTTATATAGGCAAATAGAACAAACAGGATTGTTGAAAAAAAAAATAATAAAAAGGAAATTCCACCGGCGTTCCTTCAAATGATTTCCAGAAAAGTTAACGAATTTCATTATGGGTTTACTAAAGAACTAACGCTTCTATCTAATGTGCCAAAGCGAAACAAGGCGGTTATACTTGTTTTATGTTTTATCGATACACCACATTGAAAGTATTGACGGTGATTTTGGAAAGCCTGAAATTATTGCATTTTATAATGCGACAAAGGGTGAAGTAGATGCTCTGGATGAAAAATGCAGTAAATATTTGAGTAGTCGCCGTACAGGTAGATAGCCAATATCAATATTTTGCAGAGTTGTCAACATAGCTTCTACAAGTGCATATATTGTGTATTGTTCGGAAAATTCTGAAGAGAAAATAACTCGATTCCAATTTATCAAAATTTTAGTATATGATTTAGTAATACCACTGCTTACCATAAGACCAGTCAACACACGAATTCCTAGAAAAATTCGAATGAATATTAGTAGGATATTTCCGGTTCAGTTGCAGTTGCCGAAACAATGAACGAGAAGTTGCCAAATACTAAAACTGTCTTATCTGTCCTTCTTCTTATGGTGCCCTATCCAATTAGTGGATGTTAGAGACAATTCTAGAACACTCCGCTCGATCTTGTGTGGCTCTAAAAAGTGCATGAGCATCGAGGTTTGTCCAATCCCTTATGTTTTTAAACCATGAGTATTTCTTTCTTCCGATGCCCCGTTTTCCTTCTATCTTCCCTTTCATAATAAGCTTTAAGAACTGATACTTGGAATTTCGAAATATACGACCCAGATAAGCAGTTTTTCTTTCTTTTTATTATTGGCAGCAATTCTCGTTCTCTGTCCATTCGATTTAATACTTCGACATTTGTTGTGTGATATGTTCAGGGAATTTTAAGTAATCTTCTAAATACCCACATTTCAAAGGCCTCCAGTCGGTTTATCACATTGGCCTTTATGGTCCAGGTTTCTACACCATATAGCAGTATGGAGTAAATGTAATATTTTACAAAGCGATATCGAAGCATTAAGTTAAGGCTGCTGTTGCTTAGCAAGGTTCTCATATTAGTAAATGCTGTTCTGGCTTGCTCAATCCTGCTACGTATCTTTATGTCTGGATCTAGATCTTCAGTTATCCAACTACCGAGATATCTGAACTTGGGGACCTTTTGGATGTATTTATTGTTTACTCTTATATTTAAGTGCATATTATGTTTTCTACTAACCACCATAACCTTCGTCTTGTCTATATTAATCTTTAAGCCCAGTCGTTCTCCTTCAGTGTTTATTCTATTAGTCATTGTAGCGCTTCTTGACTATTACCTATTATGACTGTATCAGCATAGCGAAGATTACTAATAGTCTGTTCGTTGATTTTGATTTCATCTTACGTGTCACTTAATGCTCTATCGAAAATCGTTTCAAAGTAAAAATTAAAAAGGAGGGGTGACAGAACACAACCCTGTCGTATACGTTTTTCGATTGAGAAATATGATGTAGATTCCAGTCCTACTCTCACAGATGCCACTTGATTCATATGAAGGTTCCTTATGATTTTAAGGTCGTTCTCATCTATCGAACGTTCCTGGAGCAATCTTACTAATTCTGAATGATTAATACAATCGGACGCTTTCTGGTAATTTATAAAGCATATGAAGACATCTTTTTGCTGACCTCTGCATTTCTGAAGCAGGATAGTTAAGCTATAAAGTGCTTCTCTTGTGCCAAATCCTTGTCCGAAACCGAACTGTGTCCGCCAAGGCTAAAAAAGGGACTGTGGCAAGTCACTAGTTAAGGGTTAAAATTGGGTTTTAAGTAAATAAGATCATCAGGTAAATATAAGTGAGGTTATGTAATTTTTATTTAGGTTTAATATGAATTTATGACATGGGAGTGACTAACCATTTGAAACAAGAAACGCCTTTTCCTTGGGCTGCTTTAGTTATTTTTTTTTTCGATGGCTCGCTAGACAAACCAATAGTTAATAGTATTTTGGTACATATTTTAATTATATCGCTCGAAACTGTAAAACAAAATATTTCTTTTATAAACTTAAAAAGGATTAATTCCCGGATTTTGTATTTCGACTCACAAATTAGAAGCTGTTTATAAAATACTATTTTTAAAATTAAACATACCGATAATATTATTAAGAAACTATACTTGAACAAATGTAAAAGGACAAAAAATAAGTTGCTTTAAAGAATTATTATTTATTTTTAACTTCCGGGATAGCTGCTCTATGGTACATCACAATATCAGAGTCTTGGGATAAGTTAAAACAGAACTTATATAATGTAAACGAAAACGACAAGCTTCCTCTAAGATGAATTAAATGTTGTACTAACGAGGATTAAAGGAAATGTGGTTGGTGAGTTTAGTCAATCTGTCTTCACGCCATAGTTAATTGAGGTTTGGGCAAAGGCACGAGAGGGTAGTTATGATTAATTTATGACAGTTAATCAAAACAGTTAGATAGTTTAATTCTTGCTGAAAAATAAAAAAAATCTGGCTTTTGGTATTATTAAATAGAAAATAAGAAATGTCCATTGTTAAAATATTATCACAATAATAACCACGGCTAACGCTTTTAATTTTAATTTAAATATTAGTTATTTGATAAGGCTCATTGATAATGTATTTTAAAACTCTATGAATATTCACTCAAGAACCTAAGTGCTGAGTCTTTATAAAACCAAAACTATAATCAGTAAAAATTGTTAAAAATAGATACTATAATGGGTATAAATAGATACTATAATTTGATTAATTTAAATTATTTCTTTCTGAATAAATAATAAAAAGAAATTTGTAAATACAGCTTACTGTTTAAGAAAAAAAATGTTAATTGCTATTTTGTCTGGTTTTTATCTTATGAGTCATTATTTTACTTTTGTAAAAAGTGTTCCGTAAAAAGTGGTTAGAATAATTTCCCTTATTGAAGACGAAAGAGGCAGAGATATCTGGCAAATTTAGTGGGGGTGTAAATCAATCGGCAGTATCACGAGGTACAGAGTAGCTGCCACTTCCCAGATACTTACAAGGGATCACCGTATAGCACGTCTAACATTTACAAGAGAGCACGTAAACTGGAATATCGACGACTCGGCTAACATACTCTTTACGGATGAGTCAAGATTTTATTCATAAACTTCGGATCGAAGAATACTAGTTCATAGACGAGATGGCGAGCGTTATTTTCATTGCAACCTAAGACTGACGACAAACATTGGAGGAGGATCTATTATGCTCTGGGGCGGAATATCTCTGAGGGGTCAAACCGAATTGGTACAGCTAGATGAAAGATCCTTAACTGCTGATAGGTACAATATAGAAATTTTGGAGACGCATGTTGTTTCTTACGTCCTATTTAATGGTAATTACCTTTTTTAATGCATGACAATCCACGCCCACACGTCGCAAGAATCATTAGCGATTACCTTCAAGAGGTAAATTTACAAGTTTTAAATTGGCCAGCGCATATACCAGACTTAAATCCACCTGAACATGTATGGCACCATCTTTAGAGAAGGGTGAGATCTGGTAATGTGACGCCAGCTAATTTTCAGGACCTGCAACGGTTTTTAACCGTAGAATGATATAATATCGATCAAGATTATCTAAGAAGATTAATTGAAAGTATGTCAAAACATTGTCTAGATGTTATAAGAGCTAAAGGATGCAATATGTCTTACTAAATTGTCATTACTTTTGATTTTTTTATTCAATGCTGTTTGTGCGCTTACTTCAAATTTATGAAATAAATTAAATAAAATCTTTGTTTTTCATACATTCTACATTTTTCTTTTAATACGTGTTATGTACTTGATGCAATACTTTTCTTCGAAGTGTGTAATAGGGTGCTCAGTAAAGAAGTATAAGTCAATTTAGTCAACTTTTCAGGAGAAGCAAAAAACAATAAATAATTTTGTTTTGAAGTTAATTATTTGTCATATCTCCTAAATCGTAGTACACAGAATTGTTATATTTACCTATTTTACTTGAATGTTAAACAAAGTATTTATTTTTTTAATGAATGGAAACTGTAAAAAAATTGACTTATATTATTTGGACTACACTTACCAGGTGACTTACCATTTTGTTCAGACCAAAAAGGTTGTTTTTTTTAATTAAATAAATAAAACATATTTATGCAACATTGATTAAAAGAAAAAACCAATAAAAACGTAGGAATATTGCTAATGCGGTTTCGGTAGACCAATGGCGACGTCCCCTAACGAAAAAAAGTATTTCTCTGCGTCCGATAAAACTTCATCATCTGGAATCACATCAACAGCATCAGTTGCTGCAAAACGATTTTTTGTATTTTGAGAACGATTTCCGAAGTGGAAATTGAAACGTCAATAAACGTATTTTTATCTTTAATTATGGCTTATTTCCAGTTTAATAGTAATTAATATGGTTTTTGTTGTCCGATCTTTTCATATCGCCCTAGTGCTTCTAGGGCAGCGGCGTGTATACATTCTTTGATGGTTTTGTATAACTGATTAACATTTCTGGTATTATCTTTAAATTAGTTTAAATTAGTTTTTGTTCCAGTCTACGTTTATATAATGTTTCTAACGCTTTTTTGGTGTAAACTATTTAAATTGTATCGTACTTCTTGTACTTGCTCATGGTTATCTTGCATCGTTTTCTGTTCTCTTTTATAAGTAGTGTCTATTCTAGTCTATTAAGTAGTGGTCACTGCCGCAAGTAAATCCTCTATATGCTCTTACGTCTGTTGTTTTTAGTCAACTTTTTTGTATAAAAATGATATAGTTTATAACTGATTTTAAGTTTCGGGTTTTCTGAGTCTACGTATATTTATGAATGTTTCTATGTTGGAAATATGCATTTATGATTCTCAGTCCATTCTGATCGCATATATCTATTAACCTTTCTCCGTTATTGTTCGTAAATATAATTAGTTATTGTTCGTATATTGTTCGCGATGATATATACCCTATTTTTATTTGCGATACTTTTTCTGTATAATGATTTACTCTTATATAAAAAATAGTTCCTGCATAAAAATATTTCTCTTTCTTATAACTCAATTTAGCTTTTGTTTCAAAACTTTCCCAACTTTGCTCTGTTCTTTTAGCTCCAGCTTGAGGTTAATTTCTAACGAAATCCAGACTGAGAAAACTTTCTTTTATATAATAAATAATATTCGAACTTCTTAACCTCTAACTTTTATAACTGAATTCATATATAAGATTTCGAAATACTTCGAAGAACTTCAAATTTACTATACGTTTAGAGATATATTTCAAACCAATCTCAAGTGTTGAAAACTTAAAAAAAAAACTCTGTTTTAAACTGCAAGGTAATAAAAGTTTAAGATAATAAAACAGTTACTAATATTAGAAATTTAAACTTTTTCACTAATGATGGTCTAATAGGACAGAAAAAGTTTTAAAAATTGCAATCCAGTTGGAAATTTTCATAATTGTATAAATTTTACAAATATACCAATTACATAAGAAGTTTTGACTTAATTATGACTATGATATACAGCTAACCATTGGGAATTTTCCCTTTATAATTAATTTTTATGTACTTCTGATGAAAAGATTTTTTCATAATCCAATGCTGGGTATATTTTTTAATAATAACTTCACTTTTAGGCAACCAGTTAATCTAGACGAGATGCCATTTTAGTTTATTAAGGGATTTGACTACGACTTAGATAAAGAAATAAAAAAAGCGCACTTATTATCACGTCGCTCAACACTGATTTCGCCAAAATAAAACGATTCCTAAGTATAGTTATATGAATGGAATTATGTCATTTTCCAGCTTTTTATTCGTACTGGTCAAAGAATGATCTTTATGTGAATAGAATCAAAAAGGTAATGTCAAGGAATCTCTTCCAGTTATTGTGAAAACGTTGCATTTCAACAATAACAACAGATGATTGTTTGCAGAAGATGGTTCTCTTAGTTAACAGACTAAAATATAAATTAAAGATTGCCATCGTTCCAAAGGAAAACGTGTGCATTGACGAAACTTTAGTGCCTTTTCAAGGACAACTAAAATTTAAGCAGTATATTTTCAAAACGAGGCACACATCTGGGATAAAATTATTCAAACTTTGTCTGAAACGTGGGTTTACCTACGATTTTAACGTATACTGTGGAACAGAACATGCTTAAGGTAGCACCATACCAACAAATGTAGTGATGAAACTTATGAATGGACTGCTTGACAAAGGACGAACACTTGCGACTGATAACTGCAATTCTGTTAGACTTGTAAATGAACTCCTACACCGAGAAACTTATATGATTGGCCCGATACGTGCAAACCCCAAATACAATTGCAAAAATGTCATTTCCAAAAAGTTAAAAGTAGGCGAACAAGTAGCTGACCACAGTAATTCGGACAACGTTGTTCAGAAGTGGAGAAAAAAGTGAGATGTACTGATGATCAGTACAAAATTCGCTGACGAAATGGTGACAATGCAGAAAGTACGCGGTGAGGTTGTAAATCCAAAGTATGTCATCGCATATAATAAATATAAAAGCTTTATTATTATATCAGATCAAATAAAAAGCTTTAATTCACCATTACGTAAAGGAATAAAATGGCAGAGAAAATTATCGATGGAGCTTTGTCACTGCACTTATAAATGCCTATGTCGAGCATTAAATCATTACCAGAGAAGTTAGGACGATCACCAAAGTCAAAGAAAAAGTAATTCGGGACCTATTATTAAAATTTATTGTCACATGAGTCATTATGGAATACAGAGTAGAAAAATACAACTTCCTACGACTTATAATGGAAGAAAAAGTGGAAGGAAGAAGAGGTCTACGAAGAAGAAAATGCTCCTGGTTGAAGAATGTAAGAGACTGGACAGGTATGGACACACATCCGATACTAAGAACAGCTCAAGATAGAGAGCAATTTGCTGTAGTTATAGCCAACCTTCATTAATGGAGAAAGCACCTTAAGAAGAAGTGGCTTAGCTCCATGTACTGCTCTTTGTTTATAAGCACAGTGGTATTACCATTGTCTCTCACAAGCATAAATAATTCAAGGTTGTGATTTAGAAAGTTTTTGGTTCCTTTAATCTACAAAATTATTATTTTTAAGATCTACTAAAAAGTTTCAATTTAATAATCCTTAAGAGGTGAAGATAACTTAAATTATGTATTAACAGCTAGTCATTTGAAGATATTAGGAGAAATATCAGGGAAGTTTCCAGTGAATGGCTCTAGATCATAGTTAAAAAAAACTCACAATAAAGTAGAGACTTCCTTTTGTAAAATGGTATACAATTTTCATTAAAATTTTTTAATTTGTCTAAAATGGGTTTATAAATTTTCAGAACGTTTTTGATCCTAGCAGATTATTATCAGTGAAAAACACACAAATATAAGTAAAACCACTTAATAAATGAAAGCAAAAGGATAACATTTTAACTGTTAAATTAAAAATGTGGTTAATACTCACGTCTATAAAATAGTTGGAACCAACCACAGAATAAGGTCAAATTAGCCCTAAATTACATCATTAGAGTAACAGAACATTATAATTCTAAAGACACTGGCTCAATGATAAAGGATTACATTTTTAGGGGAACATGCAATTTCTCAGCCCGAAATAGGGATCTTATGTCCTGAAAGATAACAACTAATTGTTAACAGAAGGAAGTAACAATTGTTTTGAAAGGACAAGACCTTCAAGAGACTTAGTTATCTAAATTACAATATTCTTTTTTTGAAGGGGTATATGAAACTTTCTATTTTTAACGTTTTTAATCAACACAATCCTTGCGAGATACAACTAACATGCGAGATGAAGCTAAAATTTTGATAATATCATAAGAACCAAATGAAAAATTTTATTTAAAATCCTTTATAAAAGGTATATAATAAAATACCCAAACGGGCTATCACAATTACATTACAGAACGTTTTAGGAATGTTAATTCCATCATCAGTGTAAACCTCAAAGTATATAACCACTTTAATGAAAAAGAACGTTGAATTTAAAATGTTGACTAAGGTTAAAACAAAATGTGGTTAACACTTACGGGGTATACATGCTATGAGCCACCAAAATATATGGGTCAAAACCCGTTAAATGTTATGAATTGGTAACATGGCGACGTATGACCCTACATAGTTTATATGGTCCTGAGACGAAGTGTCTCCGAGAACCTGTTGATAACAATTGATAAAAATGACATTGTTGACATGTTAAGACGGACATTGGATCAGAACAATCAGTGTAACTTAAGGTAGTTGTCTAAAAATGACAGAAGCCAGCATTATTTAAAATTGAAAAAGTTAAAATTATAATAATGTAACAGTATCAACCATCAATCTTGTAGTCTGTAATGTGAATTAATCCCGTATCTATGTTGAAAACATTGAAACAATTGTTTTTTAAAATTAATGAAGGTAACTGAAGTATTCAAATTTTGTAGGATCGATAGGCAACCAACTGTACATTTGTCTAAATTTATTTATTTTTATTTTTATGTAGATTTGTTTATTCTAAAATAAAGATTTAAATAATGCAGGCCATTCACGTTCCGACTTGTGGTACCACTAAGTAGGACCACTAGTTGGATGTTCGTCTCCACTCACGCTCCGACTTTCTATCCAACTAGCGGTCCAACTTCGGGTGTATCGAATAAACACTACGCAAAATATAATTAGGAGGAGAAAAATGACAGCACTGTGCTTGTTATTTTTATATGTATGTTATGCTAATTTAAAAATTAGGCTTAGTTTCTCTAGGTATTTGTCTAGGGCTGAACTAATTAATTTTTTCAACTCTTGATTTTTATGACTTTTTAAGATGTAGGAAAAAATTATAGTTTTTAAAGATTTGTATAGGTATAAAATCTATATTTTATTTGTTTTAAACTGGAGCTGGGATTTATTTTGTTGTGTGTATGTCGTATATTTTTAATAGGAATAATTGTTCGTGCAATTGAAAGTTATTTTCTATTATTTTTTTGCGAACTAGGGATCTTTTGCTACAACTATGATTTAATTGTCATTGTATGTTGATAATTCTTCCGTAGCCAATCCGGAGTATCGGAAATTTACCTGTATAGGAATGTCCGAAATAGATCTACAGAAAGGAAAATGATTTGCCCTAACAAAAAGGTAATTTTCGTGCAATTGAAAGTTTATTTTCTAATAAATATTTGCGAACTAGAGATCTTTGCGTAAAGTATTTCATAGAAATCTCATACGTAACAGGTGCCGAAAGGCAACTGACTGAGGAAATTTTCGATCCAACCTGTGATCCGACTTCCAACTTCACCATTCACGCTCCGACTTCATCGCCAGTCGGAAGTCGGATCTTCAAGTCGTCCCACTAGTCGTACCACTAGTGGTCCAACTAATCCAACTAGCCCACTCACGGTCCGATTTTAGATCCAACTGCAGAAGTTGGACCACTAGTCGTACCACAAGTCGGAACGTGAATGGCCTGCATAAAAGGCCTTGTATGTTGTGAAACATTTGGCACCTAGAAAATGATAAAAAAGGCACATGTAGGAAGATGGGTTTTATAAGATTTATTAATGAGGAGTGATAAAGTAAAAGATATGTTTAGATATGCTGTTGAGATTAAATTTAAATATGACAAGAATGTGTTTGTAATGTGATGTTCATGTAGTACTTAACTTAAAACTTAAGGTCAAAAGCAACATTTGGTACCTGGTAAAAATAAAAGATTTTTTAAGTTATAAGTTCATGAACACAAATTACTGGTTATGTGTGAAAAATAAAGATGGTAGGTTGCTTTTGTGTGTTGACAAGTATGCCAGAAAAATAGAAAATTGATGGCTGAAAGGTGGTTAGGTATGATATTGTTCATACATTGCTCAAGTTATAACTTAAGAAAAACAAAAAGGCCCTATAGGTTAAAAGGAACATTTGTATCTGAGAAATATAAAAAAAGAATGAGTTATAAGTTTGAGTTTGGGTAGGTATGTGAAGTTAATAGGCTTATGGAGTGTATTGTGGAAATATGTAAAACTGCAATGGTAGTTGTGTTTAAGGTGGATCTGTCAAATTTACTAAAGATGTGTGATGTTTACATATTATTGTGAAGAAAAGCGGAAAGAATCTGAAGAACCAAATGGTTCAGAAAAAGCATTGCATTCCAATTTGTAAATAGAATACATCTTGGAGTCCTCCTCCGCCAATCCTCTCGGTCCAAGGCATGCTCCTCCTCCAAACCTCTCGATTCCATTGCTCTTCTAATACCTTCATTCCATGAGCGTCGAGGTCTACCTCTTTTTCTTCTACCAGGGGGCTTCCATCTGTGAAGTTTTTGGGGCCAACGTTCATCAGGCATTCTTAACAGGTGTCCAAACCATTTTAAACCTTTTCTTTCTATTCTGTCTATGACCGTATCTGTAGCATTCATCTGATTTCTTATAGATTCGTTGGTTTTCCTTTCCAGCCTTGATGTTCTAGCACTTCTTCTCAAGTAATCCATTTCAACTGCCAACAATCTTCTTTTCAGGTCTGCATTAATTGTCCATACTTCAGAGCCATAACAAAGAACTGATTCAACCATCGTTTGCCCTATTCTTTTTTTGTTCCTTTTGGAAATGTTGCGTTGCAAAACAAAAGAAACAATGCAGAATTTAAACAACTTAATCGAGTAATAAAAAAACAGATAAAAGAGGACATTAAAAATATCAAGAGGGCCGTATAGAACAAGTCATAGAGAAAAACCGAAGTCTCAAATGCACCAAAATGAAACAAGAAAAAAAAAATAATAACCATTAAAAATGAACAAGGACAACTAGAAAAAAGTCAATCTGATATAGCAATATAGTCGATGTAGATAACAAATGTCAACTCAGAAGTGATGTCCGAAATAAGCCACGAAGAAATAGAAAGGGCAGTAAAAAAAAATAAAAAGGAAAAAAGCTCCTGGAAGCGATGGAATCCTAGCAGAAACGCTGAACGAAGGCGGAGAAGAAGCCATCACATATCTAAAAATACTATTTAATAAATGTCTATTCGAAGGCAACACGCTCAAACAATGAAATGCTGCTAAAACAATACTAATACATAAAAAGGGAGACACCACAGACCTGAAAAGAACAAGCCGGATCTAGAAAAGAGTACAGCAGCTGTGACCATTTATATTAGTCAAGTCTAATGCTTCAAAAGAAGCATTAGTCAACAACCGGATCGACTCCAGGTACAGAATATTAATACATAATATTTACGTACAAGCTGAAATGATAGTGAGGCGAAGACAAGGAGACATAATATCTTCAAAATTATTTACAGCTGCCCTAGAAGATATTTTTATGTCAATATACTAGGAAAATAAGGGAATCACTATTAACAGAAAATACGTAAACCATCTTAGATACACAAATAATGTAGTACTAATAACCGACACGTGGAATGCACTGAATACGATGATTGATACTAAAAAAGAACTGAAAATGAATTTCAGCAAAACTAAACTGATGTCAAACAAAGATGATAAACCTATGATAAATATCCAAGGGACAGATATAGAAGGTAAGCAAAGATAATCAGACTACCGAAATAAACAAATGTGTAAAAATGAGATGGGCAGCATTCGGAAAGCTCTCATACGCACTTAAAAATAAAAACATACTTCAAAGACTGCGAATAAAAGTGTTTAATTCCTATTATTCTACCTGTATTTACATATGGAGCTCAAATCTTGGCATTCACTAAAATAAACATGGAGAAGATCAGAAAAACTCAGAGAGCTACGGAACGACAGATGCTGGGTATCTTACTCAAAGACCATAAAACCAATGAAGATATTCGTAATAGAACAAAACTAAAAGATGCTATCGAATAGGCAGCTAAACTGAAAAGAAAATTGGCTGGACATAACTAACGTCTTAAGGATGGCCGATGGAATAAAGAAATCGGTAAGTGGCAGCCATATGAAGCTAAAAGTCCACGAGGAAGACCGCAAATTCGCTGTAGCGACGATATTAAAAAAACTACAGGACTTATGTGAAAACGTCTTACAAACAACAGAGATGAATGTCGAGAATAAGAAGAGGCCAATATTCGACAATCCGAATAGAGAGAAGGGCTTAAAAAACAACAGGAAGTACTCAATTCTTGTCTTGGCATGCTTTGCGTGATTTTTGACTTTCGGTAAATATGTAATTAAGTTTTCTTCTCTTTTTCGAACATGTCGATTACTGGGTTCTTTACCACATATCATTTTATTCTTTTCGGAATAATAACAACCTTGTCTGATACTTTCTACAATAGCTTGCTGATTTTCATTTTGTTCTTCGGGTTCTTGTTCCATATTGGGATAATCGTTGTTGATACTTACATTGTCAGTATTGACTTCTACCTCTGAATTATCTTGATCAATAAATTCGACCCCATTTTTGCACTTTTCCCACATACGCTTGAGAGATAAGCCTGCCCTTTTTCATAGTCGCCCATTATTAAAAGTATGTAGAAGATGGCTTACCTCTAAAAATTACGTTGAAAAAATAAACTTGCCAGTTACGACACGTGGGGTGTGACAAACCCCAGCCAATTTGAAAGCGACACCAATCACGATATATCTAGTTACCGACTGACCTTACTGCATTAGCTAATAGACAAATATGTATTCGAAAGCTACTAAAGCGCTGTTGGCGTTTTGGTGAAATTTAAACTTAAAACCGTTACTCTCTGAACTCTGCGGTTTCCCACAACCCACGTGTCGGATGCTGGGTTAAGGACATATAAGTTGTCACATAGTGTCTACCAAAGTGAATTTAGTCAATTAGTTATGATCATGTTAAGTGAGAATTTGTATCCTACTTATCATATTAACAGATATCAGTTTCCTACTTCTCGTGCGTTACTTGTCTAGACTAATACACATTTAAGAACGGTTTATAGTTCCATATAAGTTATGAATAAAGTTTAACTTAGTGTTCATATTTGAGTCTCCTCATGGATACTGTTCCTTACCTTATTTACTTACATTAACTAATAATGAACAAACTAAATTGTTCAAACCATTATTTCCTAAAATAGGTACTTATTAGAAATTGTAAAACAGTTGGAATTTTTGTTTTTACGTACAAACACACCTGTAAATATTTGGAACAAATTGACAGTGGTATATAACATTTCATGTAGGGTATATTTGAAGTAGATTGGGCAAACAAAAACAACCTTAAAGGGGCGTATGCCATCCCATCGAAGTGATATTGGATGCAATAAAAACGTTTGCAATATCCGTACGCATTATATTTCTCTTTGATTTTGATAACATCAAATCGATAGTTACAGAAATTAATTTCTATAAAAGATCTTTCCTGCAAATGTGACATCTTCTAAGACAACAAAAGTCTACAAACAAACCCTAATTTCATTTTTAAAAACTCTTAAATAAACTTATGCTCACTAAATAAACCTGTTTAAGTGACCTAAATTTTCTTTTTCGTTCTTCGAAAAAAGTAACAACCATCTTTCGTACTCGGGTACAACATATTAATTTTCTCAAACCATTTTTAAGCTAAATAACCACATGGTAAGTAAAACACTTAATTTTCGATATTAATTTATAATTAATCTATACCTATTTACAGGTACTTGGATTTAAACCTACTTCTTTTTCTTCTAGTTCCATGACCGTTATCGATCGTTGGATATCATGTTGGCTACCATATTCGCTATCGTGACTTTATTGACAGCAGCTCTAAATAACGATGTAGTTAATTATCCATATCATTGCCTTAGATTTTTCAGCCATGATGTTTTTCTTCTACCAGGACCACGATTACCTTGGATCTTTCCCTGAATGATCAGATGTAAAAGATCATATTTTTCAGGGTGTCTCATAATATGACCGAAGTATTCCTGCTTGCGTTTCTTTATTATATTGACCAGTTGTGTTGTTTGGTTCAGCCGTCTAAGGACCTCCTCATTTCTAACTCTGTCTACCCAGCTTATTTTCAGTAGTCGTCTGTATACCCACATCTTAAAGGCTGTCAAGCGTCTAAGGATAGCCTCAGTTAGAGTCCACGTTTCCACTCCATACAGCAGGACAGGAAAGATGTAGTAAGATGTCATTCGAACTCTAAGGTCAATGCTAAGATCGTAACTGCAAAGTACGTTTCTCATTTTTACAAAGGCAGCTCGAGCTTGTTCTATTCGGCTTTTAATTTTTGCAGTTGGATCCCAACTCTCATTTATATTACTGCCCAGATACACGAGTTTCACTACACTGTCCAATGTGGCATCTCCGACTTTTATACCGCCATCCTGTATATAATTTTGTTTGCTAACTATCATATATTTAGTTTTCTTAACGTTGAGTTTTAATGCATACTGATCACAAGTCTGTTTTATTTTGTTCATTAGATTTTGAAGGTCTTCTCCGCAATTAGCAAGCACTAAGGTATCGTCGGCATATCTAATATTGTAAACGGTTACTCCATTCATAATAATACCTTCGGTTATCTCCATTAAGGCTTACTTAAATATTTACTAAATTTAACCTACATTTAACGTTTTAAATTCAAATTTTCCTTTTTTTAAATTCCATAATACATTATGATTCAGGATTGATTATTATATTTTGTCAGGATTTCAAAAGCGAACCTTTTGTGATAACAATTTCTTGCTGCCATTTATATCGTAATTTTTTGAGAATTATAATTATTTGAAAAATAATTTAGTATTTATTAATAAGTTTTTATATATTATTCTTAATACATCTTGTTAAAACATAATCTTATTTAATAGCTAATATTATATCTTTAAATTTTCCAGTTTAAAATTGGCTATATTCATATTTTTCATGAAATCTGCGAACCACTTGTCTTAACTATCACGCGTGTTGGAAAATCATTACCTACATTAAAATGTTCAAGAAAGGGGGTTTAAAATATCAACTTCTTGAGACTTTATCTAATTTATTGCATCTCTACACGTGAATACATCTACCAAACAAAAACAATGCAGTCATTGTTTTATAACACATGCAAGGAGACATAACAGATCTAAAAAACTATCGTCCTATCAGTTTGCTCTCACACAAAAAATACTGGAGGCTAAGTTCGACTTTTATCTGCAAAGAAAACAAACTGGATTTAGATCGGGATAGAGCAATAATGACTACTCTGGTACTATAATTAAATATTACTCTTGATGGAAAAATATTGTGCAAACTACTAAGGGTATGAAATTTGGTTGGGCAGAGATAACCAGTCTTGTGAGCTTCCATGTTGCATAGGATTAACCTGGGCAGTAATTGGCAGCAGAGATTCCGTAATGGATGCATATCAGTTAAAAGTTACACCGGTGCTGACGTATAGCAAGGATAATATTTCAGATCATATTCGTGCCATTAGTAAATTTTGGTTTAGATTGTAAAAGTTTACAAAAAAGAATAGTAACAAAAAATGTAATATGAGAAGACTAGAAGATAAGGAAACAAAGGAGACAGTCGCACGGATTTTTTCAGAAAAGCTAAGTAATATAAAGCCAACATATGATCCAAAAGAATCACTTCAGAATATATGTGAAACATTTAACACGATTAGAGAAGAACATCTAATAGAAAATAAAGAGAAGAGAAAAGTTGGATGAATGACAAAATATTGCAATTTATGGAAAAAAGAAGAACATCAAAGAATAACAAACGAATGTACAAAAGTATTCAAAGACAAATAAGAACTGAAATACGAAAGGCCAAAGAAAAAACAGAGTGTGAAGAGATAAAGTCGGAACAAAAACACGATACATTTAATATGCATAAAAAGGTAAAACAAAAGGTAAAAACATTAAAACAATTAAATGACACATATTTAAACGGAGTAACACCAAGATCATAGCTGACGTCTATTGCTGTACTAAAGAAAGCAAAATTCGTATCCTGCAATTATTTCCGGACCATTAGCCACATTTTTAAGTTATTTCTAAAAATTATATATCAAAGGATATATAGACTATGCAAAAAAAAATCAGCCGTCCACAGTTTCGTTTTTGGAAGGCAGTGGGTACAAGAGAGGCCCTCTTTAGCATACAAGTGCTATTTCAACGATGTAGTGAATTGCAATATTTATGCATGCTTCATTAATTACCATAAAAATGATAAAAACATTATCTATCCGTAGAGAGGCAAGAGAATCCGATGATATTAAAATCAATCGTGGGGTCCGACAGGGATGCAGACTATCACCCTTGCTGTTTAACATATACTCTGAGGAAATATTTCAAGAGCAGTAAAAGATGTTAAAGTCGGAATTCGACTTAAAGGAGAATGTATCAATCACATCATATACGCGGATGACACGGTGGTATTCGCTGACAGTTATGAAGCCCTCCAGGAGTTAATAAATAGAATCATAGAAGTGGGTCAGAGATATGGACTTTCACTTAACATTAAGCAAACAAAATGTATGATGATCTTAAAAGAAACAGCAAATTGAAAGAATCATTGTGAATGGTCAACCAATAGAAAGACTAAAAACATACACCTACTTTGATAAGAACGTCAATGACAATTAGGACCATTCCCTAGAAATAAAATCTAGGATAGAGAAAGCAAGATCTGCATTTCAAAAAATGGTTAAGCTATTCAAATGCCACGGTTTATCAATACCCATAAAAATCAGGTTACTACGATATTAAATCTTTTCTATTATATTATACGGAGTTGAGCCGTGGACTTTCACAGATGCTAGTTGTGAGAAAATGGAGGCTTTTAAAATGTGATTTTATCGTAGAATCCTAAAGATATTCTATGCCGATCACGTTACTAACCGGGGCGTTTTATTAAGAATGTAAAAAAAAACAGCCAAAATTGAATACCTTACAGCAGATAAAGGAGGACCAGGAAGGCGAAGAATTTCCTGGCTGAAAAATCTACGTACGTAGTTCAACACAACTACGACAAATCTTTTCAGAGCCGCAGTTTGCAAAATACAGATTACCATAATGGACGCCAACATCCGAAATGGATAGGTACTATAAAAAGAATCAATTGGTAAATTAAACTATGTTTAATCTATCTACCGATCTACCGATATGTCACAAAATAAAAATCTTTGACCAGTGTGTGTTACCTCTAGTGGCTAATTTAGCGAAAATATTAACACTCACGGAAAAGGTAGTGATTTACATGACTCAGAGAATTATGGAACGCTATATGTTGGATATCTTAATGAGAGACTGAATTCCAAAACGAAGAAATACGTCTTAGAGCAAAAACAACAGAAAAAAATTACGTCAATAAAATGATCTTGTACAGAACACGTCACCAGATTATAAGACAATCGATGGACAAAACGTATTGTCGAACGAAGGCCAAGACAAGCACTATGGAGTAGAGGACGCCCACCAACCAGAGGACTGACTATCTGAATCGTGTTAGCAGTGACTGGATGCAAGCCGCATAAGACAGATGATAAGAGCTGAATGAGACCTGTGTTCAGCAGTGGACGCGCATAGGTTGATGCTGATAATTACCGCACTATTTTAAACTAAAAGATAAATCTCCAAGTTCCGAGAAGTTCCAAAGCAAAGATGTACTTAATTTTTAATTAGATTGATATTTGCAATGACAGTTGTGGCTTAAATTTGGGCACACTACATTCTTCTCAAGGATTATTATACGTGACATGTTCTCTCTGTTAATCATTCAGTTTTTTCATCCAGTTTATCATCCATTTATCCAGATTTTTTTCATATCCATAATTTAAGACAAAAAAAATATCACAGCTTTCCAGTTCCCTTTCAGTCAGAGACCACAACACCCCATACTATCATTACTTTTTGTAGTGATATATTGTAGTATAAACCCGAACATGAATATATATTTCAACTTTCAACTTCAACAACCAACGTACAACACCAGCAAGTAAAGTAAAAATCTTACAATTATATATTATTTAATATTATTTATCAGAACTATCATGATAAAGAATAGCAAATAAATTAATTAATTTGGCTGAGTGGATTTAAGCAGAAAACGGAAAAATTCACAAGTAAAAATTATTTTTAAAAGGACAGAAAAGCAGCAAGAAATTAAGTAGAGTTGTGATCGTTATTAAGCTAGGGGATAATCTAAACGACGAAAATAGCAAAAGAAAAAACAAATAAAATTCCATATTATAGCCACTACATAAATACTTAATATTATTTTAAAAATAATTTTTCAAAATTAAAAGTGCTTTTAAAAACTTGCAATCTAATTATTTCTCTTCTAAAATTACAAAAATCAAGTAAATAAATTAAATTTCTTTCAGTTCTACTTGTCTGTTTCTCTTAAATTCAAACTTGATTTACCTAAAACTTTAGCTTGAAGCTGACATAAAAATAAAGTAAAACTATGCCACTAGAAATTGGAATATTTCTCGAACACTTTTCCAGTTTCCCGCCAGCGATTTTCAAGTAAGGAGAGCATATTCACCATTATCGTAGCGTGGTTCTGGCGGATATCTGATATGGGGAAGCACGATATGTGCATTTTTTGATTTTGAAAGTTACAGTGGCATGTAGATGGAATCGATTTAGCTGAAAGACATGGTTTGTGATAAATTTTTTTAGGGTAGTTAGATTAGAAGAAGGAAAGTTATCAACACAGTATAAAAATATGAGTCAAATATGAGCAGTAAATGCATTTTTAATTATAAAATGGTTTTGTACTATTTTACAAAAATAATAAAGAGGTCAATGTAAGAAATGTACAGTTTTTATATCATTTAAATTTGTTGACAATTGGTTTCGGGTTGAAAATCGAGTTTTTAGACATTTCATTTTTGTGATAATGATCTGCAAGAAAGCGTTTAAAAGTTTTCATGACGTAACATCAATCAAAATTAATCGCTTACAAAATTTACTACTTTTGGGAAAAACTCATGAAGATAGGAGAGGACAGCAGAATAACAGAAAAACCATTCCAGCCAACATTGCTGTTCAAATAATGGATCACATTCAATGTTTTCCTATAAAAAAGTCATTATTCTATGCAAGTTGAATATCTTTGTTCAACCCTGAACAAAAAAATGATGTACGATCTTTTTATAACGTACCCTGACACAAAAGCAGGAGATCCATTTTATTACAAAAATTTTTAAGAGAGGTTTAACTACCGCTTTGGACGGCCATAAGTGGTCACGTGCTGTGAATGTGAAAGACTAACGTTATGCTGAAACTACTACTACTTAAGACTAAAAACACAACACTTAACGATACTGCAAAACGTGTTGCTGCTGCCAAATTGCTTGTCCACAAAAAATGGAGTAACAAATTTTACAAATCTATAAGGGATACAACAGAACTATGTACAGCGAGTAAGGGTACATCATTTTCTTTAACATTAGACTATACGCAGAATATTTTACTTTCATTTATTTCTATCCAGGAAATAAACTATTTTAGACAATTATCCGTGCCTTAATTCTCAATTTATGATGTTGGTGATGTAACTGCTATGTTTTATCTATACCATAAAAGCCTTGCTAAGAAATAACCAAACGAAGTTTGCTCCTTCCTATTGAATTACTTAAATATTGATGCTTTGCCTAGCGTTGAAAATTTGTACCTGTACAGTGACAACAAGCATTCGATGATACAGTGACAATAAGCATTCTCTTGGCATTGACAGATATGAGTCGATTCAAAAAAAATCCATATATTGCCTTTAAGAGGTCATTCATTCCTTCCGAATGATAGAAACTTTGGTCTAGTTAAGCGTGTATTACAATAAACTGATCGCTATTACACTGTCAAAGAAGTCATGGAACTAATACTACGTTCTTGAAAGAAACATAAGTTTTTAGTAAAGCTAGCTGATACTACATACATTCTGGATTTTCAAAAATGGTGACCCACTCTGTACAAAAAAGCTACCAATTCATTGAATTTATTACTAACTAAGCACAAAGGAAAAAGCCATTTAAAATGTCAGAATACAACGAATTTGTATTTGACTCAAAAACAAAAGGTACTGTTACTGTTAGTAATTTTATTGGTGGCGCTATAAGGAGTACGTTCATTTTAAAAAAGTCAGAGCAGTATAATGTTCAACTATCTACTACTCAAGCTTTTTAATCAAAGTGTCCCATTTTGAAAGAAAAAATATGCGATTTAAAGAAGATACTTCAGTACTTACCAGAAGATTACAAATAATTTTATAATACGTTACAACACTGGCCAACTCGGCAGTAAAAAATAGTTTGTTACATAATTACATGTATTTTATGTTTATAAAAGCATATAAATGTTTTTTGGCAATAGTTTCTCGTTATTTTTTCACGTTTAATAGCTTATTTTCATGTTTTAGGTAAAAAATATATAAACAACTATATTTATTTAGAAATCATACTAAGTTATAGCATTTAATTAAAAAATTATTCTTAAACTAAGATTCAAAATTTTGTAATTTTACCCTTGTAATGTTTCATTTGAACTCTATTGTCAGTATTTTATATATTTTAAATAATTTATAACATTTAATCTCCTGCAAACAGTTTTTTGTTTTTCCTATAAAATTGAACTTATCTGACTTACTATGTTTCATAAATAAATGATTCAAATATAAAAGATATACTCTGTAGCGTTTTATATTTAATGTCTATATAATAATATAAATTCGGTTTTAAATCTTTGTAATACGTCCCTGTTTGTTTATCTCGTCAGTACGCATAAAGATTGCCAAGAAATCTGTGTTTGTCTTTTACGAAAAAATTTGAAGTTGAGATTCTTAAATGCGTAATAACGCTGGAAATATTTTTTTGTCTATGTTTACTTTCAAATCCCATAACCTTTTGTTACATTGTCAGGTTAAAATTAGGGTCGCTAGAATAATCAATAACTACGTGTTATTTTTACCCAATTTAAAAGTAAATATACATGAGTCCTTAATATTCCGGTTGAAAAAAAAGTTGTTTTGGTTGTTTCGAGGTTGTTAAGAACGAGCGAGGGGTAATATTGTTTGTTTAGGTTTGGTAGGCAAAACTAACTGCGGAGACGTGAAGGAGAAATGGTTTTGTGGCGGAATTAGTAAAATGTAACGCAGAGAGGAGTCGAAGAAAATATTTGAAACTGAGAAGACGTTTTAGTTTGTCGGTAAAGAGACCGGCAAAATTGGTTGAAAATAGTAGACTCTATGTAATATGTCAGTTTAGAAAAGAGTCACCACTATTTTTATTTTTTTGGAGTACCTTAAAGATTTGTATAGATATCGGAAACTTTTGAAGATTGATATATAGGATGTCTCTCACCAAACCTGATTTGATCGTCGTTCCTGAGTATGGAAATGGTTTCCTTGTTCCTGTTAAAGAATATGTCCAAGTAGCTTCCCAGAGATGTAGCAAGTTTTTCTTTTTCAAAGTTAAGTTCAAAATTTTGTGAATTAAGGTAACAATTCAATATATTATGTTTTCCAAGTTATATAGACATTTTTAATAATTGCTTTCATTAAAATAAAACAATTTGTAATAATTAAAGTTTTATATTATGTTATGAATCGTAGCTAAAAAAATGTCATATTTTATTCTGATTTAAAATGTTATGTTGACATATGACATTTGCTCTAATCCATTGTTGTTGTAAAACAATTTCAATTTGATTATTATATATAAAAGATATTTCATATATAAGGTTAAATTCTACAGTATTTTCATAAAAAGGATATCCATAAGTTTTTTGATAATCTAATTTGGCCATATTATAACCTAGGAACCATTTCAAGAATTTTTGTAGCCATTTCTTTTGTAAACAAATAACACGTAAGTTTTTGTTAATTTGTTATATAGTATGCTCTTGTATAATATGTATTTTTGAAAACTGTTTGTTTGAGACAAAAATAAACGTTCGATTTGTTTGTCTGATCCATTTTGTGTTTTAATTTAGAAAAGTCTCCTAATCCTTTTATGTATATTTGATTTTAGAAAAGAAGAATATGTCTCAACGTTCTTCAAAGGCTCTATAGCTGTGGATGCCATTCTCACCAACTACGATGGCGAAATTGCTGCTATACACGAAGCTGCAAAAAATCTTGAGAATTTCCAACACCCCCAAAAAGTTGCCTTTTTCATCGACTGCCAAGCCGCAATCCTCGTCCGGTGCTGGAAAATCTTGGGCCCACCTAATAGAGTCACCAATCCCTCGCAACTTGCCGAGACCCATTAGTGTAGCCGTGTTCAGAACAACTACGGGGCACCTGGCCTCCCATTACATCGCATCGGCGTATGCGAAAATGACAACTGTCCACTATGCGATCAGCCCCAGATGGATGCTGCTCACCTTCCAGAGTTCCCAGCCCTGAAAACAGACCCACCCGAGAAGGCTGAAGATCGCCTACGAGAAACGGCTACGTGGGCGTTGGCTAGTAAGTAAGTAAGTAAGTCTTTCCTTCAGCAAACTAGAATCCTTCGAAGCGGCGCCCATATCTTAAATTGCTAGAAGCTTCTTTTTTGTTGTATTAATTGCCCAAGAGATTTATGTAACCATGCCTTTGTTTTCATTTAGTAGATACCCCAATCCGACCCAAATTTATTTTAACTTATCCACGACCCCGCTCTCCAACAACCCTCTGAGTGCCGTACGCACTAGTTCCGACTATTTTGTTTGCCCAATCTTCTCCCCCATGTTCTTACCCTGAGGTAAGAAAAATAGTTCGTTACAACTCTGGTAACTTATTTCATTTTAATTTTGTTTAATGTATAATTATTTATAAGTTTTAAAAAAATTTAATTTAAAACATTAATAAATTTAATGAAAACAAAGAGGTTCACCACGACGGGGAATCGAACCAACTAATCACTATGCTATATATTAAGAACTGATCATAAACCCACTATTAAGTTACTAATCAAGTGATTTAAAGTGGCATTAATTAGAATTTAGAAAGAAAAAAGTAGATTTGACCGAATTGAAAATACCTTTAAGGTCAAGGTTAATTTTTTGGTAACATTTGATGATATTTTAGTGGTTATTCTTTATTCGGGGCTTACACGAATAAAAAAAACGAAATATTATTAAAATCGGTAAAGCCATTCTTAAGTTACTAATTGTCTAACGAACACGGTTTACAACTTTATGCTTCTTGCAGATGTTTAAAGTAGACCCACTTTTAGTAGGCAGTTTAAAACTTTCAGCAAAAGCTTTTGCTCTTTTGCGCTGGATCTCTCCTGTTTTTATAATTATTTTAATTTTGACGTTTAATTGTAAAGTTTAAATTGCAAACAAACTTTGTCTGCTTGGTAAGTCAAAGTTTTTTTTTAAATTTTATCATGTCTTTTGATAAAATATTTTCTAGTCATGCAAACAGATTTCAAACATGCTCGATGGCTCGACAGGATACAAATTTGAACTGTATATATTGAAAAGTAGGAGTTGATATTTAAAAATCATTTCCAAGTCGGCCCAAAATGTTTACTCAATACTTCTAGAAAAATTCTTTGTCAATGCCAATGTTATTGGCTAGGTGAACGTGGGCTAAATCTAAATTTTGTGAAGAGAATTAATTTGCAATTACTTTAATTTCAATCGCGATGATTTAAGCAAATTAAAAGTAGTGGAATTGTGCGAATACGTTGTTTTAATTTTAAATCTCTATGCGTGATTAAACTCTATGAGATTTGCCATACGCTTGTAGGCAAAGTTTTTAAGCCAGTTTAACAGTTTCTTTTGATCATCAGAGATTCAGTAACATTAAAAACCAAATCACTATAAACTTCTTGCTAAGAAGTTGATAAATTACTATTAAACTGGGAATAAGCCACAATTAAAGATAAAAATACGTTTATTGACGTTTGATTTGATTTCATGTAATCGAATGAACTATCTTATAAGTAAAGTCGTCCCAGGAGCGCAACTCAACAATATTGGCAATATCATTTTAAAGTCGTTTACTTTAAAATGCATAATGTATGTCTGAATTGTCAATATAAATGAGTTAGATAAAACTAAATTATTAGAAGAATTTTTCACTATGTAACAAAAAACAAAATTTGTTTAATTTACTGTTTGTATTTTGAGAACGATTTCCGAAGTGGAAATTGAAACGTCAATAAACGTATTTTTATCTTTAATTGTGGCTTATTCCCAGTTTAATAGTAATTAATTCACAATGCCACAAGAAAATAGCTTCAGAACAATATTAAGAAGTTGATACTCTCTAAAGTATAAAGAATATAGTTAGAAATTTCCATTTTTAGAGCTACTCTTGTAATAATTTCGTTAAATTGAAATGTAAATATTATAGATAATTTATCTATCTTCTTTTCTCACTGTTAATGTTTACGTTTTTTTACTAACATGAATGAATTTTTAAATTCTTAGATTACCGTTTTTAAACCCATTTTTGTGACTATTACTTTAATATTATAAATTATTTAAAGCCAATTTAGCTACTAATTTATTAAGGAGTTTTTATACTTAGGAAAATATCGCACATCCACCACTGATTTGAGCTTCTGGTGGCCGCGCCTGTCATGGCTCACGCCATTATCTCAAGGCACACATTTCTTCGAATGTATGGCGAAGGCGCCGATTATATGGTTCCCGTACCAGATTCTTTGTTTTTGTCGATGATCGAAGGCTGAAATCCCTTAGAAAGACGCAAAACGTGTAATTTATATTCTCGGGGAAGATCCGTTAACGACGATTCAATATTGTTCCTGAAACGCCAGTAATGCGGCGATAGGGGTGATAGTCGGAAGGGTTGATTTATAAAGTGTTTTTAGAAGAGATGGGAGCAAAAAGGAGCTCATAGGCACGTCGTTTGTAACATGTAAACAGTGAAATGTATATTTTTAAATAAATTTAAACAATAACTGAATTATTGAGAATAATGAATATCTAACACGAATAACAAAACACTGAAAACTTATTTTTAATACTTGCACAAACATTTTTATAATTTATTATAACTACAGCTGTTTCGGCAGAGTGCCTTTCCAGAGTTAAGTATTTTTCCAATATGTCCACACCTTCTAGTCTTTAAATGAATAAGTCATTCAGAATTTTTTCTGTATTTTTTAATTTATTCATTTCCACAGATTCTAATAAATATCTTAGAGAAATTTGTAATACTTTCCATTCACGCCAATGCCAATTCTGCTATATGGTAGAAAAATACTTATAGAAAAACTTATAGTAAAACACAATAAACATTCCAATAATAGAAAAATAGATTTCACGTACGCAATTTACCTTATAGATTATAATAAACATTTTATCACTAAGCGCAACACTCTTTTTAGTTGCAATTAACGATATCGAGAACAGTATCCGAAACTCTATTACAGCAATTCTATATACAGATGACCTCGTAATCTATACTTTTTATAAGGATCTTAATATGGCATTGAACATTATTCAACTTTCTATTAATTCCCTACAAGAATGTTCTAAAACAACAGGACTGAAATTTTCTACGGTTAAAACGAAAGTAATGTGCTTTTCTTAAAAACATCAAATTGTTGCATATCTTCCAATTTAGATTTCTAGGTATGATTTTTTATTTTAAACTTACGTGAAATAAACACATAAACAAATAACTAACAGATTTACAATGTTTTGTCTATAAACACAAAGATTTATCAACCTACAACTCACCTCAGATTAATACAGACAGCTGTAGTAGAGCCAACATAACACAACAACAAAAATCATAGATAAACATATAAGAAGTACCATATCAAAGCATTTTAAGCGCGCAAGCAGAACCCGTCACCAAAACTGTCAAAACTTGAGTGCAAACGTTCAAAAAACAAATAATTTTGTAATTATAAATTCCAGAGTAATTCAGAGAATAATTTTTAATCATAACTCAAAAAAACTTAAAAAATTCAATATTTGGACTTTGGCGGCTCTTAATGTATATATTTTTTTAGTTATAACTGGTATTATATAACGCTACCCGTGATTATGTTATCTTGTGGCACTCGTTCCGTGACACTCGTCTCAGCCTTTTTCTGTATTGAGAAAAAACACCTTCTTTTTCATCATCTTTAAGGAATTCTGCTTGTTCATTGGCGGATTTATTTTTGATTTTCGTCAATGATTAAATCAACTGATAAACGATAGCTCAACATGTTTGGTTTAGAATCCATTGGATATTTTTTCTGATGTAATAAGCGTTCGAGTAGAAAACGTGGAACAGCAATCAGGCTGTTACGTCACTCAATTTGCTGACGATACCACCGTTGCGCTAAATTCCAATAATTTTTTTCATGTAGTACAAAAAGCAAACTGTCTTGTAAAAAGTATGACTCATTACTGTATAAATAATGCCCCAATCTTAAATGGATCAAGGACCAATATGGTAACCTTTTCACCTTCTACTATGCAGGTGAGTCAATTAGTAAAGCTTGACAATGGGTATGTGGTAAATATCCACTTCAATAAGTTGTTAGGTGTTTACCTGGATTCTAATTTGTCTTGCAGCTCTCACGTTATGTTATATGGCAACTCAGGAATTTTGTCTCCCTAGATATCTAAAAACTTTGCTCATGTACAATCAATTTTGCAATATTGCTTAGTTTGTTGGGGAAATTTGTAGCGAATTAATGAGGTGCTTGTTCTTAAAAAAAATTATTCGTACCATGACGTTCACAAGGCGCTTGGATTCCTATAGACCAGTTTTTAAACAATTAATAATTTTAACTGTAATTTCGCTGTATATTTTCAGTTGTGTTGTTTATGTAAAGTCACATAGATGCAATTTTATTTCAGAAATGATGTTTCCTTAATGAGTAGCTACAATTTTCGTAACAAAAATGATTTGGTGACCCCTGTTCATCACTTGGCCGTTGTATGCAAGGATCCTTACTCAACATGCGTTCGTTTCTATAATAAATTACCTAATTATGTTAAAGAGTAATATATTTATGTATTTAACAGAACAGTTAAATATTTACTTCTGGTAAACAGATTATTATCGTTAGAGGAATACTTGCAGGCATCTTTTAACAATTTGTATGTTTTTGTATATATTTTATATGTTTTTATGTTAACTTTTTTGTACTTATAGTTTTTACTTTTTTTACTACCTAAGTACATATAGTTTTTTAGATTGCATTTCAATATTTGTAAAAGTCAGATGAAATAAAAAATATTGATTAATTGATTGATGGATTAATACCTCTATGATAGGTTGTCGCTCCATTTTTTGCGCAGTCGTTCCATACTTCTTCTGCCGATTGGTAATTTATCTCTTGCTCTCTTGACACGAGTCTCCTTTATTTTGCTTATGTCGTTATTCCATTATTTTTTTCTATTTTGTATCCATTTATTTATACAATGTACGATACATTTTCTTCTAATGTCTTCACTTTTCTTTTGATCTCTCAGTGCAGTTCCTGTAGTTCTTCTCAGTACTCTAATCTCTGCCGTTTCCAGTAGCCTTTTCATTGTGACTGTATCGTGTTTTATTTCTGGGGCATATGTCATTATTGGTCTTACACTGTCTTAATTAATTATTGACTTTATCTCAGTATTAATGTGTTTGTTTCGCTATATAGTGTTACTAAGGCATCCTGCCAGTCTATTTGCTTTTTATACTTGATCTCTCATTTCTTTGTTCAAGTCTCCATAGCTAGACAGTGTAACTCCCTAGCTATTGTATTTAAATTGGTTGTTTAATACTGATGTCATTAATTTCTATTTTACATCTGATTGGTTTTTTGCTCTGTGGACCTGTCTTTGCAGACTACCTTCATCTTGGGCTATCAATATTAAGTCGTCTGCGTAACATAGTAATTTGATTTCTTTGTGTTCTCATTCTCTTTCTTTGTTAACGGTTTTGATGATTTCATACATGATCAAATTAAAGAACATGGGGCTCAATGAATCTTGTCTTATTCCGCTGCCTATTTCTACAGGTTCTGTAAGTTCCCCATCTATTCTTACTTCCATTTTGTTGTTTTGGTTGATGTTTTCGATAGTTTATATAATATTTAGGGGAAAAAAAGATTTAGTATTTAAATATTATAAGTCTAACGCGAAAAATATTATGAATTTAATAGTTTTACCTATGATCATCGATATTGATCAAATATAACAATAGCTGACCCTCATTAACAATATCTGATTCTTATTATAATTCTTTTTAAGACTCTGACAAGCCTACTTTTGAAATACTTCTAGGATGTAAGTATAAATTATTAAATTTTTTTGTAACGATTTTAAACTCTGAAAATCTGAAAACAATTGAATTTATCCTACACTCGTTTTATATGTGTAAGTAAAAAAATATTTGTTGACTATAATATTAAAAAAAACTGTAAGCTGAAAATAGCTGAGAGTTTCACAACATATTGGTTGTAAATTTAACTTATCATGTATATATATATATATATATATATATATATATATATATATATATATATATATATATATATATATATACGGATATATTGGGTTTAGTAGTCAATATATTGGCCTTTAAGTAAAACTCTTTTAGGTTTGCTAAGCTTTCGAGTTTATTTTACTCTTTTTCAAAACATACTAAAAATTAACATAAAAAATTTACATTAGAAAAATGAAGTTCTTATGTCTTAAATAGGCTTACCCTTGTGAGAATTGTCTTTTAAAATTAGCAAAATTTTACATTTTGTCATTATGTCATTAACATAATGACATTAAATTTGATTTACTTTTTATTTCTGTCAAAACTTATTACTAAGGTTTCCATATCTCTTCTATTTTTTATATTTATTTTAGGTGAGTTTGACAGAAGAAGTGTCTATGTTTATGCAAACCTTCATTGCAAATTTTGATATAATATTAGTTATTAAACAAGCAACAGAGTTTATGTTACTAAGTATTTAAGAAAGAAAAAATACAAATAAAAAGAAATTTTATCTCATTTGAACTTGGAATAATCCCTTTCATATGCGTAACTTTTAAGAACTTTTATATTGTTATTCTTTTATTTAAAAGAAGATTACTGTATATAGCACTAAGATTTTCAATGTCTTCTCTTTTGTTTAAGGTGTTTTGTGTAGTTTTAATTAAACACATTTCTAGAAACAGTCTTTTGTTGTAATTTCTTTCCCTTATCAATATTTCTGTTTGATCATAGTTAGGCGTTAGACCTAAAATAAATATAAAAAATAGAAGAGATATGGAAACCTTAGTAATAAGTTTTGACATAAATAAAAAAGTAAATCAAATTTAATGTCATTATGTTAATGACATAATGACAAAATGTAAAATTTTGCTAATTTTAAAAGACAATTCTCACAAGGGTAAGCCTATTTAAGACATAAGAACTTCATTTTTCTAATGTAAATTTTTTATGTTAATTTTTAGTATGTTTTGAAAAAGAGTAAAATAAACTCGAAAGCTTAGCAAACCTAAAAGAGTTTTACTTAAAGGCCAATATATTGACTACTAAACCCAATATATCCATATATATTACTCACATAGTCACTAAAGCCCTTTCTAAGAATATATATATATATATATATATATATATATATATATATATATATATATATATATATATATATATATATAATATATATATATATTATATATATATATATATATATATAATATATATATATATAATTAAAACAACACAGTTATCATGATAAAACATTTTTTTCCAACCCCAAAATTAGCTCGGAAGCATTGGACTGGCAGTCAATTTATTATCAAGGGTTGAAAATGAGTTTGTTTAGACTTTTGACCTTTGGAAATAGATAATTTGATACCAAACTTTCTGTTGTAGGGGGTTAATCTAATTTGTATATCGGGATAAGTAAATATTTTAGGGTTGGTGATATCTGCGGCCTTAGAAATTGGTTATTAAGCTAAATTTACTTCACGTTTTGAAAAATTAAAAAATCTATAGTATTATACACAATATTTATTTAAAAATTTTAAGTTTTGTGGCTTTTAATATAAATATACTATAATTCAAGTACTTGCAGATCGAATTTCTACAATGTTTCTTTATGCGAATAGGCGCTACATTTTTAAAACGATTATCAAATTAAGTGGTACGTTTGAGTATTATTCGTCACTATGCATAATAATTTATTTATAAAAAACTACAATAAGCTGAAGGTCATGGTAGTATTTCATTTGTTTTCTAGTAAATAATGTATTAGACAGTGCTTTTTAGATAAAACTATACACCTTAAATAACTTTTGAAATTCTAATTTTTAGAAAAAATTAATACCTTAAATTATTCATTGAAGAGGAAGACCTTATATCAATTTTAAAGGTTGCTAACAAATGCACCCTCTCGCCCCTGTATCATCCCTTTATTTTTACTTCATATTTGGATTTACTTTGCCCTTTTTTACTTCATATTTGGAGCCTCCTCTTTGTTTTGATTTGTTGAACCTAGGTGGCCTAGGTGGCCACCTGAACCTAGGTGGCCAATCCATCATCTTTCCTCTTTTACCCATCCAACGACCGGAAAACGTTTTGTTTAAGAATTGTCGCGCAGGTACAATCAACAATCTGTGTGTGAAATCCACGTACAATATGTGGATCACTCTCTGCCCAGTATTGACAATTATGTCAAACCATTTAAAATGAGCATTCATCCGAGAAGAAAATATTGTTTAATAATTGTGGATTGTTAATGATGCATTGTGTCATACATTCGCAAAATTCGAGACGACGATCAAAATCTTCTTTTTTAACTCTTGTACTCATTTACTTTTATATGGATGAAACTTAAATATACGGAGGACTCGGAAGGCTGTAGATGAAACACCGATTGCTCTGCTAATTTTTTACAGTTAGCTAAGCTAACTTGCCCTAAAATAGCTACTTTGATTGCTTCGTTATTTACAAGTCCCTGTTAGTTATGCAAACACTACTTGATAATGTCGTTGAGAGTTGTAGGGAGGCAGGCCTGGATCTTAACATAAGGAAAACCAAAATAATCGTAATAAGTAAACAACAGAATATAAAACCGTCTATATATGTAAATAATACCAAACTTAAGCAAGTTGATAAAATGTCTACCTTGGACAGCAATTAAATTGTAATGCAGAAAATCACGGCGAAATTAGATCCAGAATAGAGCAGGCTAGAGCTGCTTTTAGAAGGATGTCCAAGGTGTTATGTAACAGAGACCTAAAATTGGCATTAAGGATCCGCCTACTTCGCTGCTACGTGTTCTCGGTCTTACTTTATGCTGTCGAGTCCTGGACTGTGAATAAAATCTATCTTAATCGTCTTGTGGCTTTCGAAATGTGGTGCTATAGAAGAATTTTAAAAGTTTCCTGGGTGGAGAAAATTCGTAACTCCACATTACTAGAACGTCTAGAACGTCTCAGCAAGACTACTGAGATCATAAAAAGCATCAAGCAGAGAAAGCTGGAATATTTCGGACATGTAATGAGAGGTCCCAAATATAGATTGCTACAAAATATCATGCAAGGAAAAATAGCAGACAAACGCAGTCCAGGACGAAGAAGAACCTCATGGTTGAAGAACTTGCGAGATTGGTATGGTGTAGATACAAGCATGCTATTTAGGGTGGCAGTGAATAAAATTAAAATAGCTATGATGGTAACCAACGTTCTGAAAGGACATGGTACATGAAGAAGAAATTAGTTATGTTTTTTTATTGCAAATTGACCCTGTTGCTCTAAATCTCTGCATCAGTTCAATCACATTCTTTCGTGCAAAGTGTAAACCATTTCATCGATCAAATTGCACAGGTATTAAAATAGGCTATTAAAAGTTGCCATTGGTTAATAACCGATTAAAATAAATGTCCAAATAGTATCGAAAACCTTTGATAAGACTTTAATAAAAAGTAAAGTTTTATGTTTCTTGGTTTTTGAAGGTACTACAAATAGTACGGTTAAATATTTAAAACGTTTAAATTATGCTACAACCTATTTTGTTACAATTAATTAAGGTGAGAGAGATACTATATTGTTAAAAGAAAAATTGTCTATCTCATAAACTAATCACTTCAAGCCAAAGGTATTATACATTTTTGAAATGAGTATAAAATGGAGAATCCAAATATAAAATAAAAAAGGGGAAATTATTTAAAGAAATAAAGGGATGATACGGCGGGAGCGAGGGTGCCTTTTTCAACAAGCTTAAATATAATATAATGTCTCTCCCTTCAAATATTAATTGAAGTGTTTTTGCGTTTTCCAAAAAAATAGTTTAAATGTTTAAAAGTTATTTAAGGTGGACAGTTTTATCTCAAAAGCACTGTATATATAGAATTTTTTCCATTTTAAAAAGCAGGCCGAGACATTCAGTTCAAAACATTTATATAAAAATTCCTTTGGAAAAGGTATATATTAAAACACCCTATCGGGCTACATTACAAGAATGTTTTTGGAAATAATATTCCATCATCAATGTTATCTGGATGTACATGTTTTGAGCTACAAAATACTTGGGTAAAAACCCGCTAAATTGAAACTAAGTTACATTATTTGATATTATATACTAGAAGAGTCTCAGGGAAGTGTTTTCGGTCCTAACCTGTAGCAACTGAAAAGCTGCAAAATTACTTGCATACGTTAAAGAATTGGTTGTCAAAAATTTGGTCAGCCCAAATCACATTTACAACAAGAAGACGCACTTGTCTACAAGTTATTCTAAACAATGCCCGCATTCCTGTTAAGTTGTGAAATATCTTGGGTTGCATTTGGATGGAATGCTCACCTGAAAGCAACACATTAACGCCAAAAAACTCAACTCAATATAAAATTAAAACAAATGAATTAGTTACTTGACAAAAAGTCACAACGGTCATTGGAGAACAAAACACTGCTTTACAAAGTCATACTAAAACCAATATGAACTCACGGCGTACAACTCTGGGGCTGTAGCAAGCCTTCAAACATAAACACTTTGTAGACCTTTCAATCAAAAACGCTACGTATAATAGGTAACGCTCCTTGGTATGTGAATAGTGCAACCATCCACAATGACATAGGAGTACCTATGTCATTGTGGATATGTTATACCGTAAAACATGTCCTATCACTTCACCAGTTAATTATATCAGCCACCAATAGATAAACGATGACTGAAGAAGACTTGGCCAGAAGATCTAGTGACATAGGTGAAAATGGAGAAGTGTCGCTGGACGGTATCCAAATCAAGTCAATTTTGTCATCACATTTACTAATAATTACTCAGAGTAGTGTTTATGAGTAGATTGTAAATATACATTAAAAAAACGATAGATTGATATTAGGCAAGATGTTTCCTGAAACGGAGGGTGCCATTCAGGACTAGCTTATCTCAACCGAAAGTTAGTTGAAATATATAGCCAAAGGTCCTCAAATGCAAATCAACCAATGCCGGTTAGGCTCAAGAAATTACCTAAAATCTTCCAGGGGATTATGTATTTAAAATCTTGCAATGTTTTTACTGTAACTAATATCCCAGGCTGTGGGGAAAAAGTGCGATTTTACACTGTAATCCAGGAATTTATGCAATGTGGCCTAGGTTATAAAGAGGAACATCAGAAGCAATCCTACAATTCATTCAATAACCAATTTTTGGTTATTGTTCATTTATGAGCGTTTATAGGTGCAAAATACGTATTTTTTAAGATTTTTACATTTCTCATCTAAAGTGAGTGTTGTAATGGGTAATTTCTGTATAGATTATGAAAGTACTCTAAAAGACCTTCAATTGGAGCCAGTATATGATCAATTTAATTATTTGTTATTGCAAAAATGGCGAATGAAGGTCAAAGTTAAAAAACGTAATATTTATTGCAAAATTAATTTTTTTTACTTTAAATATATTATAGTTGTCCTTTATAACTTAGGCCTCATTACAGCAAATCCTGGATTAAAGCGTTCTTCTCCCCACAGCCTGGGCTATAAATATAAGAAACAGTACAACTTAATAAACTTCCCAAAACCATCTTTCTTATTATCGATATGTCCCTGATAGTATGCTTAACAGTAAAAATGACAAACTATACTGGCACTGCCGGACGATACTTTATTTAAAAATTATCCACTGGCACATAATAGACCAGATCGCATATTAATTAATAAACTAGCTAGATAAACAACACTTTGTAACAATATACGTACCTAACGGCAATTATCTGCGTATTAAATACAAAAAAATTATCAACAAATATAGAAAAACCTAGAATTTACAGAAGAAATATAAGAAATATGTAGAATTCTAAAAAGAAGAATAGGCATTAAAGACATTACATATACTCGCCCCAAGAGATCAGAAAACTGATCAAACTTAACACCAAAAAATCGCCAGGACAAGACAAGATAACGAATAGAGTTCTGAAAAATCGGCATAAAATAACAAACGTATTCAATAACAACATCGTACCGTTACAATAGTTCCGTAACAAATGAAAATAAGCTTACGTTATTTTAATAGATAAACCAGGAGAAATTAGCACATTTTTAAAAAACTATCGTTCAATAAGCTTATTACTAGCAATAAGCAAAATTAAAGATTATGCGATACTAGCAAGACTAACAGACGAATATAAAACTATTGGAACCATCCCAGAAGCAGAGTTTGGCTTTGTGTCCGAGCTCTTATGTGAACTTCAGGTGCTGCGATTAGCTGAATTTATCACGAAAGGGTTCAATAAAGAGAAATATATACCAGCCGCCTTTCTTAATGTCAGTAAAGCCTTTCGACATTTTTTGAATTTGCCATTTTGACAGAATTTGGCATGAAGGCTTGCTATATAAAATAAACCAATATGGGTCTAACGAGGTAATAATGTCGTTGTATCTACCCAATAATATGGTCAGAGTTTGGATAGGGCCAACCCAAACTGGTAGCGATGTTGTCGTCACATATAGACACCGTATACACGGCCAAACCCATATCGATGCTAAGCTTATACGCAGTCGACACAAAAATAGCAGCTAGCAGTATACACCCAGATCTAGTAATGAGACAGTTGCAAACTGGCACTCAACGAATTATAAGAATGGTCTATACAATCTAGTAAATTATAACACTAATAAGTCGAAAGGGTAAACTGAGATTCAAAGCAAAGATCCGAATGGCAAATTGTATAATTCTGTCAACATTTGATCTGTCAACAGAAAAAAGATACAGACCGTCCAGGGTCACATGATCATAGAAGCTCTGAATATATCTAGATAACTCCTATTAAGGTACGTATATAGGCATTTGCAACAAAAGAGAATCCTGAGAATAATGGACAAAAGAGAACACGGGATATTTAACAATATCCTTAACCATCCGTAGTAGACTATATAGTTAAGCTATGACGAAAACCAAAGGACGGTGCATAGTCAAACGTACGCAGTAGCAGAACGCCTCAAACAAATAAAAAACGACCCTACCTCACAAAAAAATAATTACTTATCCTATCTTATATATTATTTCTTAATTTAGTTACTAACTTAGACTAATTTAGTCACTAACCATTTAAACTATAAAAAATACGAATACCCAAGAAAACGGAGTATGTGATAGCCGTATATATCTAGAAATGTACACCCCATTCATTATTACTTTCTCCATTACTATTTTTTATCAACCTTTTACTAACAACCTTCTGTTACAGCAGCCATGCAACAACGAACATATCAAGTGAATGCTAATTCAATCGCAGACACAGAAAAGCTGCCCTTCAGTCAAAACGCCCTTACGACACTTTTGCTTTAATACCCTTCAAGAAGCTAAGATACCGAGTACATACAATCTTAACAGCGAAACATTGACTAAGGTCGGTTTGCTTCCTATACGTAACACATATTTTTGGGACATAAGTCCAAAGTAACAAGTAACTTTGTTCAATCATATAAAAAAAGCTCTTTTAGCTACAGCTGAAATCAGATGACTTAACCACACAAAGTAAAACAGCGGATGTCCCATTATTTAGGGCATTCAAAGTAAGCTTACTTCAAAAAAAGTAATGTTCAGTACAAAGTCTCTCTATTCATTAGGTCTATTTAGATGATGGGGAAAGGATATGGCTTGGGGGTTAGACAGGAATTACTACATTATAAAGTATGTTTGATCTACGGACATGTAGGCCCATTGGAACTCACTTGGTCCCACTGGATGTCTCTCAGGACTGAAGTATATGCGTGTGTGTATGTGTGATGCCCGAATACGCATCTTCTATTTGTTATGAGCTGGTGTTAAATGTTAGTATTATTGTTAGTGACACCTAGTGTTCGTTTTTTATCCTAATCAAAATCTATTTTGATTACATCTTCTTCTTCTTCTACGGCACTACAGCCCAAAATGGGCCTTGGCCTCCTTTATTTTTTGCCTCCACCCTTGTCTGTCTGTGGCTGCTCTTCTCCATACACGGACTCCTAAAAGTGCTTGTGCGTCGCTGCTTACTGTGTCTTCCCAGCGCTTTCTTGGCTTTCCAACTGGTCTCTTTCCCTGCATTCTGGCGTTCAGTGCTCGTTTTGGTAGCCTATCCTCTCCCATTCGTATCACATGTCCGGCCCATTGCAATCTTTGTATTCTAATGAAGTTTGACAGGGGTGTTTCCTTATACAGTTGATAGAGCTCGTTGTTATATCGAATTCTGAAGATTCCGTTTTCCCTCACAGGTCCTAGTATTCTCCTCAGTACTTTTCTTTCGAATGTGTCGAGTTTGTTTTTGGATGTTTCTTTCAGGACCCATGCTTCGCTGCCATAACATGCTATTGGCCGAATTAAAGTTTTATATATTCTCATCTTTGTATTTCGGTGGACACTTTTAGACCGAAATATATGGGAGAGGGCAAAATAAGCTTTGTTTGCCTGCGTTATCCTTTTTCGTATTTCTCCATCCTCTGCTCCATCGGCATATATTTCTACTCCCAGGTATGTAAACTTTCCAACCGTTTCAATGTCATCTTCATGTATAATGTTTTGTGGGATTATATTTCTTCTCGTCTGTACCATTATTTTTGTTTTTTCTGTGTTAATTTCCAGACCTAGCCTTTTCGTTTGTGTTTTTAACTCTGCGTATGCTTCCTGTGCTCCTGTTGATGTTCTACTCATAATATTAATATCGTCGGCGTAGGCAGCCAGTTGAACCGTTTTATTGGTCAGTAGGTTTTCTCGTCCAGTTTGCATTTGCCTGACCGCATACTCCAGTGCCAGGTTAAACAATGTTGGTGCCAGCCCATCTCCCTGCTTTAGTCCCTGCGAGATTTTGAAAAAGTCTGTCCGGTTGTTTTGTATTCGTACACATGCCTGAGTTTCATCCATTGTGGCTTTAATGAGTCTAATTAGCTTATGTGGTATTGCTAATTCTGCCAATATATAGTATAGTCTGTCCCTTTTGACTGAATCGTATGCCTGTTTGAAGTCTACAAACACGTTGTGAATATCAATGTCGTGTTCCCACGATTTGCTCAAGACCTGCTTAACTGTAAATATTTGATCCATTGTCGATGTTCCCCGTCTGAAGCCCGTCTGATATTCTCCAATGATATTTTCTGCTAGTGGTTGGAGTCGCAGGTTTATAATATACGTGAGGACTTTATACGCTGTACATAGTAGAGAAATTCCACGGTAGTTTTTGCTTGATTACATCTTACTTCTATTAATTAATAAATATTTTTTAGTCTAACGTCGCCACTGAAACAAGTAGTTTTACCCTATAACTCCGTCTATGGGTACGACACCAAGAACCCCATTTCCGTCTTATGATATTCACTTATTACGACTTCCCCGTTTTTCCTTTTTACGCGAACTTTGAAGCTAAGTTGGAGTTAGCGATGGAATCAAGAGAAGGGATTGGTGTAATCGTCGACAGATCTCGAAAACTATAAGGAGACAAACTTGAAAACTTTCTTGATTTATAACTATTAGAATTTGGTTTCATTTAGCAAACATTTAATGCCTTCAGACTACAGCAAATTTAATGTAATAGATGATACGTAGACTATACCAGGAGCTCTTCATTTTAAAATAACTTTAAACACAAAAATGTGATTATAAGACTACCTAATTTACTGCATACCATCAAGTAAAATAACAAGTTCGTGTCTTTTACGATGACAAAGTAAAAACGGAAAGTAGAAAATGATATATTAAATGTTACTTGCACTTAGTGGTAGATCTTTTTAATATTTATAAAAAAATTCCGCGCTGTCATATCTCTTAAAAAATAGTCAAAAATGAGTGAGTTTGCAAGTATTGAGTTGAGTCTTGAACGAACTCCTCCAAACGTAATCGATCATTTACGTAAAGTGTTATTAAAATGGTAGTTAGATGACTTTTATGGCAAAAGGTTAAAATTTTAGAATTGAGCAAAATTAATAAATTAACAATAAGTACTTCAGACTTACAATGTTTGTAAGTAAATATGGGAAAATATATAAATAGGATAATAAAAAAGCGGATTTTGTAGTTTTCTCTTACTTCTTAAACAATGAAAAAAAAAAAGATAATATAGGAGAAAATATTGAACAAGAATATCAAATATTTTACAATTCTATAAATGATACTAGTCAAATAAGCATCTCAGAGAAGAGAAAAACGACCAATTCAAAATTTAACAAACCATGGTGCACTATGGAGGCTATTAAACAAACCATGGAGGCTATTAAACAATAAAAAGAGTTTTTTTTACAGTTTAAAAGAATATTTAACCACAAAAATTATTTAAGATATCGGCAAGTGGAAGCTAATAAAAAAAAATTATTTTAAATAGCACAGGAGCCCCATGGAAAAATTTGTGTAATAGTTTAAATAAAAATACACCCATTAGTAAAATATTAAGTGAAATTAGAAAATTAAAAAATGCCTATAACCCACCTTACAATACAATAATAGAAAATGACTAGACCGAACTATTCTTTATAGATTAATAATAATATAGATATAAAATTGCATATGGAAAATATAAACAAGATCCTACAAGAAATAATTTAGTTGAATTTAAGAGACTTGACGCTGTCGCAAAAAACTCTTCAAACAAAAGAAAAAACAAAATTGGGTTGAATACTGCGAAAGCCTAAATTCAAAAACACAAATCAGTGAAGTATGGAATAAAGTAAACGCTTTTAAAAACCGCAAACATTTCAACAAGATTCCAATAGATCCAGAATCCAGCTGGCTAGATGAATTTCATAAGAAAATATCTCCTCAGTGGGTACCTTCACAACATTTTTCAGAATACAGCGAAACAGTGTCAAGAGATAGGTTTGGCTTAGAAGAACCATTTAAAATGTGGGAGTTAGAGCGAGCACTTAGTCAACAAAATAGCAGTGCTCCAGGTAAAGACAATATTTCATACTTTATGATATACAATATTCCTCACCACTATAAAATATCATTATTAAATATTTTTAATGACATTTGGAATGATACGTCACAAATTCCAGGCAGCTGGAAGGAATATATTCTAATACCTATTAAAAAACCTGGGAAACCAGAAGATTGCAGTAGATCATATAGACCAATATCCTTAGCCTCTTGCTTCCTAAAGACGTTAGAAAGATTAATAAAAAATACAATTCAATATTGGTTGGAGCAAGAACATATCCTCCCAAAATCTCAGTATGGATTTCGCAAATCAAAATCAACCCAAGATGCCATAACTGCCTTAGTCTCATCCATACTAATAAACTTTACTGATAATATAATGTATACTATGACTGCTTTTCTTGATGTCTCCTCTGCATTCGATACCGTTAACTTGGACATTATGCATAACAAGCTATTAGACATCGGCTTCCCCATCACCATAGCTAGCTTTCTGATGACATTGTACACTAATAGATCAACTTTTTTAAAAATCAACCATTCCATCTCTCCACTACGTCTTACAAATATAGGACTTCCACAGGGTAGCATATTAAGCCCAATACTATGTATTTTATATAATATGGATATAGAAAATTGTATTAATAGCCCAACAAAAATTATTCAATATGCTGATGACGTAGTAGTTTACACAGCCCACAAATCATTGGATATATGTAAAAATAATTTTGATCTCTCAATTAAAGCTGTTCTTAATCACTATGAAAATATTGGCTTAGAAATATCAGAATCTAAAACAGAAATTTGTATTTTCTCTAGAAAACATCAAATTCCACAAGGTCATCTGGAAGTAGGTCAAATTCAATTCCCTATTAAAAATTGTATAAAATATCTCAGTACTTATTTAGACAGAAAACTTCTATGGAAGGATCAAATTCATCAAGTCATAAAAAAGTCTGAAAATGCAATGAACATTCTAAGAGCCTTTTGTAGAACTAACTGGGGCGCTGATCCAAATGTAGCACTTTTATTTTACCGTACTATGATTCGTCCCATTTTCGATTACAGTTGTCATTTGTATGGAACTGCCGCAAACACACATTTAAATAAATTAGAAATACAAAAAAATAAATGCCTTCGGCTTTGTCTTGGATATTTGAATTCTACACCTGTTAATATAATGGAAGTTGAGGCGATAGAACCACCTCTGAAATTTCGACGGGAGTTTTTAAGTGATAAATTCATTACTAGAGCCATAGGGAAAAATACTAACTATCTACAGGATATTCATATTTTATCAATTTTAGATCTAACTCATAAATATTGGACAAAGAAAAAATGTTCTCTTCTGGTAAATAGTTACTTGAGGATATCTCAATACCGACATACTTTCTATTCGTATGAAAATCAAGTTTCACCTATGTATTCCCATATATTAGAAGAGCTTTTCTCAAAACATATTAATACCTTTTTTATGGAAAGTAATTTAGATCCAGTCGCTTTTCAATCATTTACACAGCATAAATGGCCAAATTATCAGTTTTACTTTACAGACGGATCTAAAGTACAAAACAAAGTAGGATGTGCATTAATTAATATTCAAAGTGGATTTAAAAAATTATTGAAATTGCCAGCTGAATCATCAATATACACTGCTGAAATGACAGCGATTCTTCTTGCATTAAGGCATATACATAGTAACGAACCCTGCAGCTGCATAATATTTACAGACAGTAAGAGTGTCGTCGACAGACTAACAAACGTACATAGGTCCAAACAACTAAATCATATAGAACTAGAAATTATGACTATTTACAATAAAATTACAAATTTAGGGAAAAACATTATTATATCATGGATAAAGGGACACGCGGGCATTAAGGGCAATGAAATAGCAGATAGCCTAGCCAAATCTGCCCTAGACATAGGCGGAGAAGCTCCCTTGAACTTACTCCCCTTTTCAGACATTGATATAATTAGTAAACGGCATCAAAAAGAAAAATGGCAAACATATTATCGAAACACGAGAACTGGAAATAATTACAAACAAATGCAGCCTGAAATACCATAAAAAGATGGTTTCATACTCTATCAAATCGCCATTTCATAAGGGTTATAAACAGATTAAGATCTAATCATGCTCTTACCCCCCTTCATATGTACAAGTTGGGTCTCGCGGAGTCACCTAATTGCAAGTGCGGAAAAGAAGGTAACCTATTACATATTTTCCTTGAATGTTCCCACGAATCAGTAAACATAAACAAATTTTATGATAATCTTATTATATTAAAAATTCCACTTCCCGTCTACCTGAACAATTTGATTTTCTCTAGAGATATCAATATATTAAAATCGATTTACGAACATATCAAAAACTGTAAATATAAATTGTAGCTTAAAACTAACCCTTATATTTAAGTAAATATTGTATTATAACAGAAAAAAAATGGAAAAAAATAATATTTATTAAAAAAAATATAAAATTAAAAAAAAATTATATAAAAAATTTAAAAATAATAAAAAGGAAGATGTAAACCTCCGAGATGTTAAATCGGGTTATGTCTTCGCGCAGGAAAAAAAAAGTAATTATTAACAATGTAATTAATATAAATAAAAAATGTAATTTATTAACAATTGCACGTTAGATTGTACGGATGATTGTATGTTTATGTTATGTATGTTTAAAAAATTCCTCTGATTGTTAAAATTGTTTATCTTTAAATTTGTCTGGCTAATTGGCTCGGCCAAGGCCATCAAACTAAAATAATAAAAAAAAAACTATTCTTTAACAAAATTGCCAGACCTTGGGTCATAGAGAAAGAAAATTACACTTACAAAAAATATTGTAACGAATGAAATCACTGAGGACAGTACATTTCTAACAGAAATACTTAATTTGAAAGAACTTGAAAACTAATTACTATTTTAAAGGGCATATTAAAAATTGTTAAAAAAACAATGACAACTCCAAAGCCAAAGTCCAAAGACAGTAAATTTACTGTTTGTATTTTGAGAACGATTTCCGAAGTGGAAATTGAAACGTCAATAAACGTATTTTTATCTTTAATTGTGGCTTATTTCCAGTTAAATAGTAATTAATATAAAATGCCACAAGAAAATAGCTTCAGAACGATATAAAAAAATTAGTCCCGAAAGTAGCTACTTAGGATACAAAATGTGTTAAATGGTACTTTAAATTTAATAAATCATACCGAAATTTTTATTTTCGGGATGGCTGCAAAAAAAATCAAAGTAACTTTTTGATTTCCTGGTTTTTATAAAAAAGGATGTTTAAGAAATGTACGTGCGCGGATGTGTGTATTTTTACTCATTATTTAGAATGGAATTACTAACTAGAGGATCACGTGCTATTGTTTGTTTGACGAGTATTATTAAGTGAAAGTTCGAAAAAGTACCAATATTCCGCAGCAAAATGAATCGCTGTGCATGTTTTTGCATTCGATTCAGAAAAGTGACAAAAAATAATGTAAAATGATAGTGCTTTTTGTGCACGAGGAAACTGCATTTCTAAAGTCCATAGGAAATAAAAAAATTGCAATTCAAAAAGTGTCGACAGCAATGAGTTTAATTTTGTTACTCTGGGTGTAATAACGATAATGCTCAAGCTACTTGGTGACCAAATGGACCTCGTCCCGTAGAGTCCCTTAGAATAACATAAAACTCCAGCATTCGGTTTCACATTGGCCTCTAGGTAGTTCGAAAATCATCGCTGTAATAATATCTGTGTTTATTGACCTCGAAAATCCCCTGAATAATATTTTTTGACCAATTTCGAATAAAAATAAAATTATATTTTAGAAGAAGAGCTCGAGGATCATCGTCGTCATAATCTTTGTATTTAGTGACCACGAAAACCTTTCAAGTAATGACATTTGACTGATTTCGAATAAAAATAACACAATACTTCAGGAGACGAGGTCCACCTTAGGCACTAGGTAGCTCGAGAACCATCGTTGTTATCATGTTCATGTTCAGCGACCCCGTAAACTCCCGAGTAATAAAATTAAACTCATTCCAGTCGACATTTTTTCATTTTTTATGCACTTTGGAATTGCTTGTTTTATGCACAATATGCAATTTTCATTTTACCACCATGAATTTTATTTACAATCTTTCATTGCACTTTACAGCAATTCATCTTGCTGCGGAAAATTGCTAGTTTTAGCGCTTCATTTCCTGCCCTATATAAAGAATATCAGTTTAAAATCATCGACTTTAAAGTTTATAATATATGTCTGAATTATCAATATGAATAAGGCCAATAAAATTAATTTATTAGGAGATTTTTTTGTCTTACGGAGTAATAGAATATCACAATAAAATAATTTTTTAAATTTGTATATCGAGAACGACTTGTTAAAGTAGAAATTGAAACGTCACAATAAACCTATTTTCAACTTCAACTTTAGTTAATTTACCTAAACAGTTTTGAACTGGATGAAGTGGTATTAAAAAGTAAGGTAATAAAAGTCCTAGAATAAACAAAAGATAAAAAGTAACGGGATGCAATGAAATACCAGTTGATTTTTAAAAAATTTTAACAACAACCTGAATATCAGAATAAAACCATCTAATAAGATATACGATAATGGTCTCTTTCGGACAGGTTGTCTACGTTTATGACACTTCCCGAAATAGCAAGTTTCAAAAAATGCAACGAATTGTAACGTACTGGGACGCTCCTCTGTCACCAAATGTACAAGTACTGGGGCGCTCCGCTGTCACCATGTACATCTTACGGGAAGGTTATACCCCTATTGTAAAAATCTGGAACTAGAGGGTGAGAAAATCTTCACCTTAGTACAACGCTGTCACCAATGTAACATCCTCGATATGAACCTTAAGGATGCTTATCCCTGCGAGCGGCTGCAAGGCTACTGGTCCCACTGGTCTGGAATGACTGGCTCGCCTTCGTGGATTTACGAGAAGGTAGAGAAGTTTCGGGATAGGGATTTAAGGGCTTCTAGGTCTCAGGTCCTGTAAAGAGTTTGAGTCTATGGGCTTACTTTAGAAGCCGGATAAATGTATAAGCCGAAATTTGGTACTCTCCTGGTCTCTGTCTGAATCGGCCGGAAGGAACATAAAAACCAAATTTAGAGTCTACAAATGTATTGAATATACTATGTGGTTTACAATTAAGTTAACAAGCTGTCAGATATAATCAATAATAACTCGTTCGGCGCGAAGGGAGACGAGAAGAGATCTTAGCAAGAAAGTAAAGGGGTGACAATCTGTACTACTATAATTTACTCGGGTTAGTATATAGAATTTTGTTACCTTTCGCGTATTTAGGCTCTAGCTAATGATACGCCCTTCAGTTCCTCTGGAAATCGGATTTCTTTGTGGAGAATATCGCGCTCTGTCAGGAACCTTTCACTCGCCCGGTATTCGACACTTTATACGAACTATCTTAGGCAAAATATAACAATCGCGCGTTCACCGTATCTGGAGCGCCTATCGTCGCAACAGCACGGTGCCCAGCTATTACTGATCGCGTACTGGACGCTATCGCGTCCGAGCGCTCACGGAGCTGGCACTTAATGCCTTGAGCGCTCCCTCGATACTACTGATGGTTGACCAATTTTTTAGTTTTTATGTCCCGCGAACATTCCTAGTTTATTTTGCTGAGTCCTCATGATTTAAACCAGGTCGGCGCTGGTGATATTTTCCAGCGTAGGTCTGTGTTTATTAAAACGTGACTATTTTCTTTTTTTGAACAATTGTTGCAACTGATACTGGCTCGTGTCATGCAACTAACTGGGTCAAATTGTTTTTCTTTGTATAGATTAACATGTATACGTTACTGTATCGAATTTATTCTTTATTTAATTTGGAATATATAATAATTATTTTGAATAATTATTATCTTCTCTATGCTACTTAGCCCTTATTATTTCTATTCTTTATTTTCTTGCTATGTTTACATTACATTACGCCATAGAATTTTAATGTGCCACATCCGTAGATATTGTTGCTATTATCCATTTTAAAATAAGAACAAAGTTAGAATAAAATAAAAGTAATTCAGTCCGTCGTTGGATCCAGTTTTGAAACCTTCCTTTGGAATGCAAGACTTAGTTGAAAAATGCCTAGATTAGCAAAAATATATTTATACCTGTTTTATCGACTATGAGAAAGCGTTTACATCATTAAACATGGCAAATATATACAACTATTATATAATTTTAGGATATGACACTAAGAACATCCAGATTATAAAAATATGTATTGAAATCAAACAGCATATAATAAGTATATTTTTATATAATCGGTCAAAACACTAACATTACTAAGCAAGTAAGACAGGGCTGCATTTTTTTGCCACTACTGTTCAACTTATATCGAGAACAAATATTTGAGAAGACACTTAAAGAGTACAATAAATGCATCAAGATTGATAATGTACTAGTAAGCAATTTTAGATATGCTGATGATATTGATATACTGAAAAATAATATAAAGGATTTGCAGATAATGTTAAATAGAGTAAATATTACAAATAACTAATTTTGTACTTAAGATCAACAGAAAAAAACATAAATGTATGGTAATTTATAAGAAGAATATAAATCGTCGTACCCAAGTCATGCAGTTTGAAATGATAAATACACCCTACTACAAGTTATAGTAAAAGACAAGGTTCAAGGTAGTAAGGAATTAGGTAGAACAAAAATTAATTTTAATCAAATGAAAAGCAGATATCGAGCACATTTTGCTTAAGTACTTTCGCTTCCTAGAGTATCATCAGGGGCATTATATAATGGCATAAACATTGTCGTAAAAATTGTATATAGCAATACGCTACACAAGGACAAACACTTTAAAATTTTAAGAATAGGCGAAACTACATTATGGTCGACATTGCGAGAGAGAATCAGAGATTCAAACATAAAAAAATAGATTCTTTAGTTTGCTCTCTAAAAGTTCCAATGATCTTAATTTTCGGTAATTTTAATTATATTGTTTCTGAACAACTAATTTATTTACTTTGTTTCTTGCTATTACTAAAATTCATCAGTACCCTATAGTCTGGCAAATATTAAATAAAATTAGTCATCAAAAATCACGCGCCGTAAGTGGTGAAATGTAACTGAAATGAAGTGCCCATCGCCAATTTTAGGAAATTTTAAATTCGATCATTGGCGGCACATAAGAAAATATATTTCCTTGTTGATTACTTTAATGTTGTAATAAAAGGATACTAAATTTCTGATTATAATATTAAAAATATTATATTAAATCTATTTTATAAAATATTTTTTCATTCACAGTAATATTTATTAACAACATATAATAATTCACAACAAAGCAGACTATTTTACAATTTTACATCTATCAAATTTTTAATTTCTCATAGCCTACTTTAGGCTTGTTTATTAAACTAAACTAAAAAAGGGGAAGTAATTTAAAAAAATAAAGGGATGATACGAGGGGTGAAAAGGTGCATTTCCCAGCAACCTTAAATATGATATAATGTCTCCCCCTTCAAATATTAATTGACGTGTTTTTGCGTTTTTCCTAAAATGTAGAAGTTCAAAAGTTATTTAAGGTTGATAGTTTTATCTGAAAAGCAGTGTATATATATATATATATATATATATATATATATATATATTGTAACATTTTAGAAAACAGTAATTCTCGGTAAATAGAATTTTCATCAATTATCTATTGAAGCAACCATTTATAAAGAAATATATCTACATCATTTCGTTCTAACTCACATTTGTATTCCCTAGACCCACTCTTTCACAATTACAACAAAATCTTTTTGATTTACCGCAGTTCGTTTTTAAAAACTTCAAATAAGACGTATCCTCTCAGCTTCGAGTAATAAATCTTATCATACCGTTGCCCATATTTTATGACGTAACACTTGGAATTTGCCCCACAACCGACATGCACGCCATGGCATATCGTCGTTTCCGCCGACGGCAATTCCAATGAGTTCTTTTTTAACTTTACTCTCGCAATTTGTTCTAAAAATTTCTCATTTGGACAGGTTTCTTCATCTGGAGTTGAGCTGTTTATTTTAATAGTTTTAACATAAAATATAAATAAAATACCGGTTTAAAATAACAAATAGACAATAAAAACGGAAATATATTGATACGACAGTTTTGTGAGATTTATACAATATAGAAAACAATCCCATGAAAAAAATGAAGACGTGCTAAAAATCTGGAATAATCGAGATGCCATGTAAAAATCCCGAATAACGTAAGAAGTGTAACATTAGCGATAGCGTTGGGATCACCATCAAGAAATATTTAGTAATTTTTAATGGTAAATACACGGTTTACTAAATTTAATTAAGAAATAGATACGTCTGGATCCCCGCATGGTTTTTAAAATGGAAGTGAAGAAGGAGAAGGAACCAGGAACCAGATATCGTAAACCACATTAAGATAGGACGTCTGAGGTGGGTAGGCCATGTAATGCGGATGGAGCAAGCCGACCCAGCTAAAAAACGCTCCTTGATAGACCTATTGGTCAATGAAGAAAAGGAAGACTCGGAACAAGATTCCTAGATAACATAGACCAAGATATGAGAAATATGGAAATACGTGCTTGGCGGAGGAAGGCGATGGATAGGGACGACTGGAAGAGAATTCTTGGGGAGGCTAGGACTCACACAGGGTTGTAAGCCAAAATGATGATGATGAAGAAGGAGAAGCGTTGACAATAAAAGAAAGTAAAAAAGGAGAAACATAAGGAGCTGAAGAAGAAAAGCAGACAAGAAAAGGAAAAGAGACGTAGAAAAGTAAACGTAAAACTCATAAACACTTTTTCTAAAATTTACAAAAATTTTCAGTTATAGGTAAGTCAAATTGAATTGGTGGGATCTAAAAGGATTACATTCCATTTTTTGCCAAATTTATTTAAGATAACAGCTTTGATCACTTTACCAAGCTCTACAGACTTAGTCAAAGACAGGTTACATTCCATAACATTAAATAGCTGATATTAAGCTAGTTGACCTGAAGTGAAATCTAAAACATTCCTGGAATTTTATCCCTTTTGACCTCAACGAAATTATATTTATCATTGACATCTAAAAGGATAACATTCCAGTTTTATATATTCATGATTCTTTCTTGGTTTCTATTTTCTACACTTTATGTATGTTGTGTAAAGTAAGTTTAGTTTGTTCTAATAACTAGATAATTATTAAATGGTTTATGATGTCTAATATTAATAACCTTAATAGTCAGTCTCCTGTGAAAAGAAGAGGTAGTGGGGTGACAATATTAAAAGAAAAGAAAGCAAAAAGGTGTGTATCAGAATTTGTCACTTCCAAAGGTGTTTTGGTTGAAGCAAGGAAGGCTGGGTCTGACTGTTTAAGTAAGAAAAAAAACACATATTTATTTTTTTCCAAGGAGAAAGCAGGTACTATTAAACTTGTATACAATGGTCAACCTAAGAATGAGTCAGACACTTTTTTCATTGGCCTTTTGAGTTTCTAGACACAGGCCTAAAAATAAAGACCCTAAGCATCAATACAATCATCTTTTAAGTATTTTTTATTACGAAATAATACAAAAGTGGAAGTTTGTAAAAACGTAATTTAAAGTTTACATTCAATAAGTAATAATGCATTACAATGTCTGTAACGTCTGTCATTTTCCATATGATAAAAGAGTGTTTCATGAAAATCACCCCACAAAATATAATGATATTGTTAAAAAAATCCAAGATCCTATTGAATCATACCCAAAGAAAACATTTCATTATTCATTAAAGACACTTTTATATTTAGATGCAACCTTAAAGGTAAGTCTATGATATGTTTTTAGACAAACCTGAAATTTCGTCAAATGATGTCAAGTATTAGTTCTTTTTAAAATACTGTAAGGAAAACTTCGATTTTAAATTCGGCAGGCCTCAAGTTAACGTCTGTTAACTGATAATCCAAAGTTATCAGCTGCGGCTGATATTGGTATACATAAATGAAAAGCAAAAAAATTTTATTCTAAAATAAAATGTGTTCCAGAAACGTGCAATAACAGAAAATACATTATGGTAATTAGTTTTGACTTTATGCAAAACGTACAAAACCTGCATTACCTGTGCAGGAAATATTTTACCTGCGTAGACTATGCTTGTATGTCTTTAGTGTCCACAACCTAACAACTAATGAGGTAATATTTTAAACCTATCAGGTTTGACGAGGGATCAAAGAAAAGGGAGCCTAACGAGGTTTGTACGACGGTATCTAAGTACATTAAAGAAAAAATACCCCCTTAAGTAAAAGAGTTATATATTTTTGGTGACGCTTGCGGTGATCAAAACCGCAACCACACCATTATAAGAATATTTTTAGCACTAACAATGACAGGAAAGTTTAACAAAATTCAACATTATTTCCCAGTTTGTGGTCACAGTTTCTTACCCAGTTATCGCGACTTTGCCACAGCAAAACGTGCTATTCGTACACATGACCATATTTTTATACTAGAACAATACAATAACATTCTTAAAGAAGCTACAGTAAAAGCTCCACAATTTCTAGTAGTAGGGGACATCTTATATACTTTTAGTATGAGTTTAAACGCACGGGGAGTACGTTCAGACGTGTTATAATTAAAAACACGTGTTTCGTCGCTGCTGATCTAAGGAATTTACTACTTTTGACTAAAGATTTCTCGGTAAGTAGACATGATTATTTTAACTTTTTGATACTGTGGTGTTGCTTGTAAAATGTGCTTTTAATAATTAAGATTTGCTTTTGATACGTTGTGAACTGGTACGTTAATTTCCATATTTTGAATGTGTACTACGCATGGGGCAACGTGGACTAGGAGTGGTTCACATTGCCCCATTATATTTTCTTGACACTTTTTTAATTATATGCTTCTTTTGCAGTTAGAAATGGTACGAAATTATGTGAGGAAAACTGAGCAACAATCCTGGTCTCTTGTTGCCTTGAAGAATGCTATCCGGACAGTTAAAGCTGGGGAGATGGGCTATTTAAAAGCTAGTAAAGTTTATGGTATCCCGAAAGCAACGTTAATTCGCAGATGCAAAGAAAAAGTAACAAGAATTTCTCCTGACGAAAAGGGTCTAGGTTTCTACAAAACGGTTTTTACCAAGGAACAGGAAGAAGAATTGTATAATTATATCTTAGATATGGAGAAGCGTTTATACGGAATTACTTTGCTTGATCTTCGTCACCTAGCTTTCCAGTTAGCCGAAAAAAATAACATAGACCATCCATATAATAAAACAAACAAACTTGCAGGTTTAGATTGGGCGTACGGATTTCGAAAACGGCACCCAGGGCTTTCATTACGTAAACCCGAATCAACATCTGCTGCAAGAGCTGAAGCTTTTAATCGTTACAATGTAAAACAATTTTTTGATCTGTATAAAGCTACTTTGGATTCTAAACATGTCAATCCAACGCGTGTTTTTAACTGTGACGAAACAGGTCTAGGTACAGTCCCCAAATGTAATAGTAAAATCTTGGCGCATAAAGGACGGAAACAAGTTGGACGGCTTACTTCTGCTGATAGAAGTGGAATAACAACAGCCGTTATTTGCATGTCATCATCAGGAATCTTCATACCGCCGATGTTAATCTTTGCAAGAAAGAGAATGAAAGTCGAACTCCAAGCTGGTGCACCTCCAGGTTCAATATTCGCCTGTAGCGATAAATAGAGGTAATTAATTTGGCTAGGGAAAAACATGTACATATCATTTGTTTGCCTCCACATTCCACCCATCGAATGCAGCCAACCGATGTTGGTGTCATGGCTCCTTTAGCACGATATTATGATATGGCATTAGAAAAGTTTCTTAATAACAACCCAGGCAGAGTGGTAACAGCTTTCCAAATCTCTAAAATTTTTGGTGAGGCTTTCTTACAAGCTGCAACACCTTTGACTGCTATTAACGCTTTTAAAAAATGTGGGATAGTACCTTATGATCCCAATATATTTACAGACCTCGATTTTGCACCATCTGCTACGACTGAAAGAGATTTGGAGAATAATAGTCTACCAGTGTCAAGTCAAGATGAGGCAATTCCTTCAACTTCAACTGCAGAGCCTCACTTAAGTCAAGATGAGGTAATTGCTTCAACCTCAGTTGCAAAGCTTCATACTGGTAACGATTTTCAATTGACAATTTCCCCTGCACACAATAGAGCAACAACTTCATTTGGAGCAAACAGCCCTAAAGACATTCGTCCTCTGCCAAAGAGAAGTAAATTAATGGAACCAAAGAGGAAATCTAAAAAAGGTAAAACGGCTGTACTGACATCTAGTCCGTATAAGCTAGAATTAGAACTTGAAATAAACACGAAGGAGGCAATAGAAACAATGAAAAAGGAAAAAGCTAAGAAAAAAATAAATGATGATAAGCACGAAGATAGTGAAAGAAGTAACAAAAAAATAAAAGTTTGTCCTTCCAAAGATGGTAAGGGAAAGAAAAAAAATAAATGTAACCATCAAGTACAAGATGATGGCAATGGTGAAGATGCTGAATGTTTTTACTGTAACGAGTGGTTCTCCTCATCAGCCAATGAAGAAGGATGGGTACGTTGCTCGGCCTGTCTGAAATGGGCTCATGAAGCATGTGCGGGAATAGATCCAGAAGATGATGAAGAATTTCAGTGTGAATTTTGTATTTCTGAATAAATATAACATGTGTCTATTTTTACTAATGTTCTGTTACCGGTTTTCTAAGTATTTTTAATAAAAAAATTCTTTTTACTTGATTTTATTTACCAAACATAGCCATTAGATAATGAAATAGTGTGACTTTCCTCAGTAGTTCACATTGCCCCACCCTATGGGCAATGTGAACTTTTGACATATAGTCAGTTGTCATTTTTTTGTTGAAAATACGTTAAATAAATTATGTTTCAATTGCAACTAAATGACAGTTAAATGTTTAATGAACGTCCCTAATTAATTAAACAAAACAAAATCATTTCTGGTTTACCAGTATGTGTATATCTTCCTTAGATGGTGCCCCATCCTCCCCTACCATTAGAATATGCAAATTTGCTTGATTTCAAACAAGGGTGGCCTTTAATATTAAAGAAAACTTCAAAAAGCCAAGACAAGACACAAGATTTTATATATATATATATATATATATATATATATATATATATATATATATATATATATATCCGGTTTTTTAGGCGTTACGCCCGTCCGGTAGGGATCTATGGAGGAGTATCACCAGCCGCAAGCCCTTATCTCTTGCCGTACTGCTCCACTATAGGCCGATCAGATCCCAGCATATCCTAGTCTAAGCCGCAGATTCATCTAGAATTTTAAACTGCTGCGTTAGAATTTTTGTTTTCAGTACACCGAGCTGGGGCTCGAACCCACATCCACTGAACCATTCGACAGTGAAGCGAATGAGAGGCAGCCGCACAGCCCGCTGAGCTATCTGACCGACACACAAGATTTTAACATCAGTAAATTTAAGCTCTTTCAGTATACCAGTGAGAAATATGGATACGTCGATGCTGGTTCATTTATTGTTTCTTTCTTGGTTGAAATTTTCAAGTTTTATAAAGGAAGAAGAGTGGAGCTTCCCACAGATCAAGTCTATTACTCAATGTTACCAGTGAAAGCTAATAAACTCGTTGATATCAAAAAGATTATGCATTACATACCAGAGGAACATAAATATTTCTACGAACAAATCCTAAGTCCTAAGGGGAATGATGAAAGTCTAATTAATTTTTTTAAAGAGTTTTATGCTGCTTAAAATTGTTAAAGAGATAAAAAGTTTATTTTAATTTTCCAAAAGTAAAATTTTTGGAATTTTATCTTACATTTACATTTCACTGATTCAATTACTAGTAGGAAAGATAAATAAGTTGAACAAGAGAGCGATATAAAAACGGATTTAGAAAATAGAATGAAACAACAACAAAACAAATTTAATTTAAAACTAATAGTTGAGTTTGAACCAGTGCGTTTTACTGGTTCTTACATGGTGCAGAAATACTGACTCTGACAAAAAGAACAATAGATAAAATAAGAGTTACACAACGCGCTAGGGAAAGATCAGTCCTGTGAAGATTAGTGAATAAATCAGTTTAAAAACGTAAATTTTCACGACGGAAAAAAATTTCAACTCTACTTAATCCGTTTACAAACGCCTCTGCTAAGATAAAATCCTAGCTCGTCTTTTCAGCAAAAACACGTAATAATAGCATGTGATTCTTCTTATTAATAATAATAAAGTTTTTTCAAGAAGGCTGAAGTGATTTCTCGAGCCATCCAAGATGCTATTTTCACCCAGGTTATCAGATAAAATCTCAAGGGATCTCAAGAACTCTGATTGTAAGTGAAAATACAATAGAATATAAATGTTCTAAGGAAATCTGATCCCAAGTGAAAAATCGAGAACGACGACCGAAAAATCGATCTAGCTGGTTTATTCGTGGCGGATACATATGTCGAAGTTGTTTTAATAGGTACGGGGAAAAATTAGTTTAATAAGGCAAAAAAATTATTTACCCAAAAAATAATTAAAATTAAAAATACGGCCAATGTAAAAAATATTTATATAGTTATTTATCTAATCTTTACCGTTTAATAAATTAACAACTTTAATATATATCACCCTGTTGAATTCTCTAGATTTGTCGTAGAAGGTTGATACTACAAAAATATATATACAACAGATACATCCTACCATTCGTTGAGGACACGTCTGTAGTTTAGGATTAATTACAGTTAGATCAATCTATCTGTAAAAAAATTATTGATGTGAAAATCTTATACAAAAGTTCTAAAAGGTATAAAGGTATCGTTTGTTAGAACAGTAAGCGACGCATAACTCACAGTCAGTCGAACGTCGCATAACTCACAGTCAGTTGAAAGCCGCGTACGTTCGTCAAAATCAAAGAAATGCTTTTCTATGATAACGGTTTGTTAGGTTCTGCTGAGCTGCGCGCACTGCAGACCGATAGCCGTGTACGTCGACAGTGTGCGCTGGAATCAACTTCGATTTGATTTGGACGCAAACGTTCAGCTGAGCTGACAGCGTATTATAATTGTATTTTTATATAGGTATTAATATTGTAATAATTAAGTGATGTCTACTAAATTTTCTCCCGAGGAAGATGAAAGACTAGTGGATTTAGTACAAATTGTAAGGCAGTTCCAAATAAATCCCTGGAAAGTCTAAAATATTCTCGAAATTTTTCCTCGTTTTGAAACAATCTTTCTTCGACTGTTAATTTAATCTGTATTAAGACATGAAAAAAATTTCGTTTACATTTTTATTTCTTTTATTTAAATTTAACGTTATCAACTCTTCTTCTTCCTCCTCTTCTTGGAGTAATAAAATTATTGCATTAAGTTTGCGAGAATTAATTTTTTTAAATGTACAATCTTTGAGAGAATAAACGTGAAACTAATTTCTAAACTTGTTTTCAGAGCGACAGAATATTTATGCGAATTAATCTAACAAACCGACTCACCCAAAACTGCCGTGAGTCGAGTACAACATATTCGGCTGTACGTGTATGCTGTGCGCTGCGCACTGTTCTAACAAACCGTAGCTTAAACCGTAGCTTAAGCGGTGATCAAAAAAAGAAGGAGAGGCATGGGGTTGATGCATCATTTAAGCGATATGTGGTGGACTCGTATCTGAACTACCGTACGAGCATCGCTGCTGGAAGCAAGTCGATTACGAACATCAAGATGTGTAGAGGCGTCAAACAGGGAGACTCTTTGTCGCCATACTTCTTCAACATGGTGGTCGATGAGTTGATATGCAAGCTTGAGGAAGGCGGGCCTGGCCTTCCTATTGCAGATGACAGGAAGGTCTCGGTATTGGGTTACGCTGATGATTTAATCCTGCTATCCGAATCGGTCAAGGATGGTACCAAACAGCTTTCGAGAATTCTTCGAGAAAAGAGGGATGTCAATAAACGCTGGTAAGAGTGCCGCTATTACGGTTAACGTTAACAGTGGTAATAAGCACTCTTACTGCGTAACTTGCTCTCTCTTTTCCGTCGGCAACGACAGGATTCGGCAGTTGCAACCGAGTGAGCTGGTTGGATACCTAGGTCGAAGGTACAATGCATTGGGACAGACCAGGGTGGCCTAAAGCGAGCTGCAGACACAGCTCGATCGTATTCATCGGTCGGGGCTTAAACCAGCAAAAAAGCTGCTGGTACTAAGAACATACTTGCTTCCGATGTACATCGACAAATTACAGAGTCCTACTACTACCATGAAGACACTGAAGGGCTTTGACAGGTCCGTGCGTATAGCCGTTCGGAAGTTTCTGTCCCTCAATCGTACGTGCGCTGATGCATACATCCACGCTCCCACTAAAGAGGGTGGCCTGGGCGTCATGGCCATGGCCATGAACGTCCCGGCTATTATGAGAAGGAGACTGACTAAGCTAAGAATCTCAGCTCTGATCTTCGTATCTAACCCTCAGTCTGCCATATATGTCACGTCTCTGGGAGGAGGTCCTTAAATGGACAAGATCATCATCAGGCAATTCAGCACTCATCGCACGTAAGTTGAGCCAGAAACTTGAGGACGGCTATAGTGGAAACGGACTTCGCCAGGGCTCTTCACACTCCGAAAGCTCGGCCTGGATAAGCAATCCACCGCCCTACTGGTCAGGGAGGGACTTCGTTAAGGCTATTCAGCTGCGTGGAAATCTACTGCCAACGAGAGGCATTCCTTCAAATCCACCTCACGAAAGACGGTGCCGGAAGGGATGCGAACGTAACGAGAGCCTTTCACACGTTCTGCAAAAGTGCCCCGCAACACACTGGCATCGCATAAAGAGACACGATCAGCTCGTTACGTGTTTACGAAAAGCAGCCGAAAAGAAAGGGTGGACTTGCGAGGTCGAGCCCCGTATAAGATGCACGGATATTACTCTGAAGATACCTGACCTTGTCGCGCATCTGGATGGGCAGGTAGTTGTCGTAGACGTTGCCGTCAGCTGGGAGGTCCTGAACCCCTTAGTACAGCCGCTGCCAATAAAACAGCGCTGTACACTGAGCCTCGATTTCTTCAGACCATGCAGTCCCGATATCCAGGGAAACAAATTTGCATGGCACCTCTAATCGTAGGTGCTCGCGGAACATGGTGTCAGTCGAATTCTCGTGTCATGAGAATTTTCAACCTTTCAAGGTTCGACGTCCGCAATTTCATCACTAAGGCAATTATGGGCAGCCTCCATATTCATAGTCATTTCATCATGAGGTCCTAACATGAATGACTTATGAGCATTCATTTACGAGTATTGAAACTCCGGCTTCTTCTTATCGTGGGACCTACGCTCGTCTAGTTTAGAGTTTTATCTGCTGACGAGATGTTTGTGTTTGTCCTATTTTGTTTGTGAATGTCATTTTACAATTTTAATATGTCTATTTTTAATTCCTTTTATTATTACTATTTGTTTAAACTTTACTTATTTCAAGCGTTTGGCTAATTTTTTCAAACGCCCACGATAGTAGTGTTGGCGATGGTCTTGGCTGCAGGGGGGATGGCGGTGACCTCAATTTAGTCTGATCAAACATCGGACCATAATAGGGCCATACGCTGCTGGTCTGTTACTTCCCGGATCGGAACGGGGAGGAACAGACCAGCAGGAGAGGCCGGTTTACGGATGACGGGACCCAACCGGGCATCGCCCGGCCTACATATCAAAAGAGGATATGGCTCTGTACTGATAGCTCAGTGTGGTTCAACAAGATGTTGCGGGCCGTAATAAATTTAAAATTATTATAAAGGACCAGAGAACTCAGCTCATTCAAACAAATTATATTTTATAAAATAAAATACAAACGAAATAGTATTTTCAAGTATTTTATTATGGTTTACAATTTACATGTTATGTTTAAAATTTAACATAAAATAAAAAATCAATGGGATATTTGAGGCAAGGGTTTATCCTCTACTAACTTTTGCACATCTATATCTATGCTAGTCGTAGTTAGTCTAATACACGCTTCCAGAGAATCGTTTTCCATGCGATTACGTGTTTTAGATTTAATATGCTTCAAAGCAGAAAATGTACTTTCACATATATACGTACTACCAAACATTGAATATAGTTTCAACGCAAAGTTACGAAGTTTAGAAAAACGATCCTTGGAGACTAACTTCCAAAAGGTACTAATGTCTTCATTTTTCTTTGCTTGAAAAAACGAATCGGACTGTAGTTCGCACAGCTCTAATTGGTATTCTGCTGATTGGTTCTGGATGTTGACTTCCATTGGATTGTTAAAAAGCTCAAGATCGGGTTTTAGTGCATCAAATTTCGAAAACCTTTCATCGAATTCTCTTTTTATTTCTGTAAGAACTTTTGCAAACCTCGAGAAATCGACCATGGTTTCTTCTTGATTTATTTCGAAACACGCAGGAAAATATGAAAGGTCGTTTATTTTCATGCAGTTCTCGAAAAGATCAAGTTTTTTGCGAAATGTCTCAATTTGACCAACCAACTGTGATACTGTCTTATTTTTCCCCTGGAGTTGTAGGTTTAATGTGTTCAAGTGAGAGGTAATGTCTGTTAGAAATGCCAGTTCATGAAGAAATGTTTTGTTTTTAAGATTTGTTATAAATACGTCCGTGTTAATAACAATTTTCATTAAAAAAACAGTAAGATCTCTTTTCTTAAAGAAAAACAAATGTCTAAGGCGTTTAAATGCACTCAACTAGCGTATTCTGAATGTATGAAGACGTCTTTATATTCAATATTTAGTTCATCGAAGAAAGAGATGCATTTTCGGTGTCGCTGAGCTCTGTTTCCTCCTCTTAAGCTGTTTACTATCTACACTACAGTTTTCATAGTATAGTTGATTTTAATTATCTTTCCGCAGAGAGCCTCTTGATGGATAATGCAATGAAACATAACATAGTTAACACCACTTTTCCTCAAAAGTCCAGCCAATCCCGTTATGCGTCCCGTCATTGCTTTTGCTACGTCGGTGCAAACGCAAGAGCACTTTTGAAAACCGCCTATATTTTTCACAGCGTCACTAACTGCTTCAAATATATTTATACCTTTGGTCCCGTCTTTCATGTGGTGCAGTTTTAGAAGTTCCTCAGTTACACAAAAATCTTCACTGATGCATCTAACAAAAATTAATAGCTGATTTTTGTCAGTAATATCAACAGATTCGTCCAGGGCTAAGGAATAGTACAAACAATCACGAACTGTGTCGACCATTTTTTAAATACATGAGTATTCAGCTCATCAACTCTTCTAGATACAGTTGATGGAAACTGAAACACATTTTTGGTCATCTTTTCATCTCCAAAGGATCGCGCAATTTTAATGGCACACCGCTTGATCACTTCTCCGTCTCTAAATGCTTTTTTACTTTTGACAAGCTCTAAACATACTTCATATGATGCTGTTAAGCTTGCTGATTGAAGAGCTGTCGGTTTAGTAAATATAAGACTTGTTTATTTAATTTAGCTTTAAGTTGCTATAAGGTGAATCTTGCAAATATTGCAAGATTCACCTTATTTGTCGTATTTTGTTTCGTGCTGGGTTGCATAATACCTACTAACATTGTATTCCTTTGGTACCGCTAGTACTTGACAACAAATAATGCAGTGAGGTTTGCCTTTTAATTCGATGAAGAAATATTGATTTTCCCATTTTCCTTGGAACTCGATTCTCTTCGAAAATTTTTCGTTTTTTGGCACTACTCATTCTGAATTTAACATTCAATTTATTCGCCACTGTTAATTTAACACGACATGTGCAGCTGACTGAAGCTAACTGCCGCTCATCGAGAGTGGGTGTTCAAGGTTAACTACTTTCTTAAGATTACGGAAAGTTAGACAGGGTTGGAACAGGTAAAAGTTATCAATGACAATATTTTTGAAATGTGTTTGCGGGGGCCGCAGTTTAACGAGCCTCGAGCAGCATGCGGACCGCATGCCTGAAGTTGAACCACACTGAGGTAGCTGGTCCGTGAAGGTGTAGAACTCATTTTGTTTTGTTTCTTTTAAAACAATCTTAAAAAGTAAAGAAATACTTTTTGCCTATACAGCGTTTTTTCTACATTCTAGAAAAATATGGTTGAAATAAAAGTTGTAGATTATAAAAAGTTCTGTAATATCGAGAATTTCCAAATTAAAATACATAAACAAATGAAAAAAACTTTGTTTTTTGCATAACATGTAATATATCAATATACTCAAAATTGTGGTGGTTAATAAGTTATTAAAGTGTGCTAAATTTCAAACAGAAAAAAGAATACCCAGCCTATGGGAAAACGCCGAAATAATACTTTTACACAAGAAAGGAGACACTACTAATATTGAAAACTACAGACCTATAAGTTTGTTGTCACACTTATACAAATTGTTAACAAGAATAATAACCAACCGCATAACACAAAAACTTGATTTATATCAACCGGTTGAATAGGCGGGATTTAGAAAAGGGTTTGGCGCTAATGATCACTTACAAACAATCAGAACACTAGTAGAAAAAACCACAGAATATAATGTACCTTTACATATGGCATTTATCGACTTTCACAAGGCTTTCGATAGTATTGAGACTTGGTCCTTTTTGTCAGCCCTGAAGGATGCTCGAATAGACTCACGGTACACTACACTCATTAAAAACATTTATGAACAGGCCACATTCCACATCAAAATCAATGAAGACGAAAAAACTGAAAAAATGCGCCTTGATAAAGGTATTAGACAAGGTGATACTATTTCACCAAAGCTTTTTACCTTAGCATTGGAAAATGTATTCAAACAGCTTGACTAGGAGGAAAAAGGTCTAAACATTGATGGTGTACGTTTGAGTCATTTGAGGTTTGCGGATGACATAGTATTATTTAGTACAGATATCAAGGAACTGGAGCAAATGTTGAAGGAATTAAACCAGCAGTCAAATAAAATAGGTCTCAAAATGAACCTTCAGAAAACAAAAATAATGAGTAATTTACAAACTAATCTTGTTATTGACAACGTCAGTCTTGAAAATGTAGACCACTATATATATCTTGGACATACCATTAAAATCGGCAAAGAAAATCAAATAGCCGAAATAAAAAGACGCATACAACTGTCTTGGGGAGCTTTCGGCAAATTAAGCTTTATTTTGAAGAATAAAGATATACCAATGTGTCTAAAACGTAGAGTTTATGACAAATGTATCTTGCCTGTAACTACATATGGACTGGAGACCATGGCCTTCACAAAGAAAACCTTAGAGCAGCTCAGTACAACCCAAAGAGCAATGGAGAGGGCCATGCTAGGGATTAGTTTGAGAGACAGGATTCGAAATAACGTCATTCGTGAAAGAACAAAAATTACTGATGTCTCAGAACGTATTGCAAGGCTCAAGTGGCAATGGGTCGGACACGTTGCCCGAGATAATCCCGAAAAATGGACACAAAGATTAACAAACTGGAGACCAAGAGAGAACAGGCGAGGAGTAGGCAGACCGCAGAAGAGGTGGACAGACGATATCAAACAAGTCGCGGGCAAGCAGTGGATGAGAATTGCCAAAAGTAGAAATCGATGGAAGCAAATGGAAGAGGCCTATGTCCAGCAGTCGACGAACACAGGCTGAAGAAGAAGAAGAAAATTTCAAACAGATCGACCAAATAGTTTATAAGATATTTAATTTGTTTATCCTGGGGAGAGATTAGTTAAACAACTGTTTTTGCCCAAACAGTGATTGACTCTACAGGTATTTTGTAAAGTACAATCGATCTTTTGACGCTGTAGATTTAGGGTTTAGAGGCCTTAGACTTTAGGACTTAAAGAACTTCAATATTTTATTATTGTTATTAAAAAACATTGTTTATGTCATTCACTTGTAAGTAGGCCTAACGTAAAAGCTAGTGCAAAAACACACTTTCAAAATATGACGAATAGGAACTAAGATATTATTTTTTAAATAATATTTCCATTGTATATCAACATTAAGACCTCCAAATCTCAAAACGAAGATCTCAATTTTGTAATGCATACTACAGATAGCATATACAGTGAGGTAATAGAAAGTTATAAAATGATGGTACTCATAATATATAGACCAGACTGGTTAAAAAGGTCGAAAAATTTTTCGCAGATATTTGAAGCTTTTAAGACATAGGTGGGGGTTACTAGATGGCGAATAAATGAAAAAGTACTCGTATTTTTACTTTGCATTTTTTTTAAACAATAATTTATGGCCACAATTTGATTTTTTGTCTATAAGTTTTTTTCCTTTTATTTTAAATAAACAAAAATTTGTATCATTTTTTTTATATCTAAAATATCTTTATTTTCCCGTTTTTTAAATTAAAATTGATAAATAATTTACGGAGATATTTGCAACAAAGCAGTTTTTTTGCACTAATTTATAACTTTTAATAAAATGTTATTAATACATTTGAACATCAAGGAATCTTTTAGATACGAAATTTCCCCCGATCCGTCAAATAGTTTAAAAGTTATTTAATTTATTTATCTCCGAGGCTAAATATTTAAACTATTGAACTTGCTCTATTAATGATACCACACACATTTAGCAAATTTCACAGGATTCTTTAAGACTTAAACTATCTCAGAAGTTAAATACATATTGTGTTTTGATTTAAATTATATACAAAATAAACGTTTGAAAAATTGGTATGTTTTTTTACTTATAAACAATTCTAATAACTTCTATATTTTTCAAGCAAGTAAATAAACACAGGTTTATACGTTTACAAAACAGCTGGGCCACATACAGTACTAATAGCAGAGACCTCTGTGGTCAGCAATCTGAATTATGTAGTCTGTCATCCACTTAGCCAGTATATGTAGTACCTTCATTGTTTTAGCCTAGAAGATGTATTTTTAAAAGCTGAATGGCTTGCACACTCTTTTTTACTTATCTAGATACCATACAATATTTTACATGAGACAACGTACAAAAAATTAGTTTTATCTTCACAATGCAAATAATGAACTCTCATCCTTTTAGCTTTGGGTTTATCATAAGTACCGAAATAAAGACCAACTGGGACGAACACTCCTTAGAAATCGAATTAGTTGGGTTCGATTAGTTCACAGCCGTGAACAAATTGCAATTTTTTTTATGTTATAAATACTTAAAAAAATTGAACAAATCAATAAACAAATAAAGCAGATATGACAAAACACAAACTAAAAAATCTTGAAATTTGCTCTTGAGTTTTAAGTTAAATAAAATGTCTAGAAGTTGTCATTAAAAAAGTGACTGTTTAAAAAAAAATCCGTAATAAACAGAAACGATCATTTTAACATAAAAAATATTTCTCGGTGTTCTTTTTATATACAACTTTCAGCAATTTTTGATTCTTGTAAAGAACACTGTACTACAGGGATTGATTATCTTCGGTGTGGGCGCTTGAAAGAATTAAAAGCGATAGTGCGAATAAGAAAAGAGAAGAGAGCACCGTGACAGGGGTAAAACGAAGGATAAGGGTTGTTTGTCTACGTTTGTAGCGAAGTGTTGAGAATCAGGGGAGAAAAAGCGGCCGAGTGAAAAATTAAACATCGATGGTTGCAACTCAATGTAGATTTTTTACGGGAAATTTCACATAATTGTTTTGTCTTGAAAGGGGTTTGAAACACAAGAAATATACTGTTTTTTATTTTACCTAAACTACAGATTTATCCAAATTTTTTAAAACAATACAACAGATAAGACAGGTACGGAAGAAGGAATAGCTACCGGTATATTGATAGTCATGCTATAAAAGAGGAATAAATTAGCAGATTTTTTAAATTGCATCAAAATTGTCCAAGGAAATGAATAGGAAGTTGTTCTCTCATATATACATCAATTTTCATTGGATTTTAAAATATGACATACTGTTCTAATACGTTCTCTAACAGCATTTACGGTTTGACATCATCATGACAACCTTAAAGTTAAATTATCAATTTTGTTTTCAGGCAGTATAATACATGCCTTTGAAAAAAGACATCTTAGACCTTGTCTAGTTTAAACATTGTACATACATATGTGGAACAATCTATCCCTAAAGCCTATCCCATATACGCTGGGATTAAGATCTGGGGCAATTGTGCTGGTTACAGTAAAAGTGTAATATTCTTGTTATGAAACCAACCTCTTACTATTGCTGCAGTATGTGGCCTTACATTATCCCGCTTGTAAAGCGAACTAGGACCAGCAACAGTCGCAAATGGAAGGACAACAGATTCTAAGATACGATTAATCTATTAGTATTGATTTATGGTTTTCAACAAAAACTAGAAAAAAATATTACAGCTCACATCACAACTTGTAGATCACTGTATAAACGAACACTGTACATGCCTAAGTTTTTCTTGTCGAATATAATAACCACTTTTGTTTTTTATTTATTTAAATTTAAAGCCAGGAAGCGCTTTAGTAAATGCCCTGTATATACACATTGTATATATATATATATATATATATATATACATGTATATACATATATACGTATATAAATATATATACGTATATAAATATATATATATATATATATATATATATATATATATATATATATGTATATATATATATATAATATATATATATATATATATATATATATATATATAGATGTGCGTGCACATTAGCTGGAATATTAGATACAGCCACTTTTGTCATCCTTATATTTAAAAACTTATGAGATTTTATTTGTGGTTAGGAATGTCATTTTTTAATTTCAGGTAAAATTTTGTATAAATAATGTAAATAGAACATGTTTTAATAAATCTTCTAATTTCAAAAATTCAGTCGTGTTAGTAATTATCAAAAGCCTTAGATATGTATATAAATATATCACAATTTTATTGCCCCAACCGTCATTTCCTATCTATTTACTTTATCAATCTACCTTAATAACAAACGAACTATATCATCTTAAATTCCCCCAAGTATACACGTCAAAGATCATCAATTGCCGTCCTAATCGAAATGCATGGCGTGTCCTGTCCTCTTCTAGAACCGCCGCTGACAGCGAGTCCTCGCCAGGCACCTTTAATGACTCTCCTTTACCTTGGACTACTATTCCTGCAATTTACTTTATTTCGACATTCTTTCTCTACTTCCTCCTGCATAACTAGGGTCGATATGTACGGTTTCTGCAAATGTAGGAATCAGAAAAAATCTGCGGATGCAAAAAAGAGGTCGTCTGATATTATTACAAGGAAACACGGAATGCTCCTGACTAATTACAATCCTGAAATGTGGAATGATAGTATTTGTAATTCCTAATTTTGCTGTCTCTTTATTATGTTTTTTCATGTATATATGTATATATAAATATATGTATATATAAATATATGTATATATAAATATATGTATATATAAATATATGTATATATAAATATATGTATATATAAATACATGTATATATAAATATATATATATATATATATATATATATATATATATATATATATATATATATATATATATATATATATACGGTATAGTGCAAAAGAATAAATTTGTTATTTCGTGAAGCCCGTCAATTTTTATTTTTAAACGGACTTTTAGTCCTCCTTCTCCTGAGTCCTCACCCCTTTTGAGATGTGGTGACACCATCAGGCCTTTACAGTTTTTCACCATCCTTCTCTGTCCTGGGCTAGTTGTTCGGCTTCACGTAACCTTTGGCTAATCAATATATTTGTTTGATCTACCCAACCGCTTGGAGATCTTCCCCTAGATCTCTTTTCTTCAACTCTATCCTCGACTATCAGTTTTTCTGTATTATTAGTAACGATACTTTTTTATTTTTGACGTAATCTATGTGAGCGTGACGACGTCAATGCCAAAATTTTTATAGTTGCTGAGTGCAATTCTTAAAATCAAAATCCAGAAACCAAAAACACAATATTGTTGCGATAAAGAACAGAATTTTGGACATTAGCAATGATATTTTCATACAAAAGAACTTAAAACGTTATTTTTGTACCAAGGTTATTAAATATGCACAGAGGGCGACGATGTTACAAAGATGTAAGTCGCCCGAGGGCATATACATCTATTAATACCCGGGGTGCATACAAACATTTAGGTCACACTAGTTCGTTATTACATCTACAAATAAACATGTTCTTAAAAATCTGAAAATTCAATTTCATTTTGACAATATATTTATTAGTAGACACTCTATTGTCCGTGTTATGTTGCTACGCTACGGAAATGCTGTCAAACAGTCTGTGGTCAAACATGTCAAACCAAAACCGTGAAAATACAAGATATTTTTAAGATCTCTAACCAATTTAAAAAAGATCATCTAAATATCACCGGACCCTTTCAGAATTACCAGTTTTATATGAAATGTTATGACATGTTGTTAAATAATGATGCTTCTATTAAGTTATCTTTTTGTTTGTAACTTTACACCCGTGTGGACCATAAAGTACACTTTTACGTTGTTGGTATGATATAAAATATATTTTTGAATAACGGCTATCCGAGTAAAAGTCTCAAGCAACTAATCTACAACTCAGTGGAATTCCTAAAATCAAAATAGGTAAATATAACAGCATATCCAATTACAGCTTATCAGAGTCGATACCAAAACTAGTTGGTTCTAACGACAAAAAAAATCGAAATTAGTGCCGCCTTGTTCTTCGTATAATATGGTTCGCTCTGACATAATTTAGTTTAGAAAATAAGACACAACCATTTCATAGGTATTAAAATTATGAATTTTATGTTTGCATTTAATTGTTAGTTAATTTTGTAGTATGTTCCTGTGATTTATCGAACTAATGAGATAAATATAGTTTCAATTGAAATCAATTGAATCAAATCATGGATATCGAATCCAATCCTATTTTTAATATATATATATATATATATATATATATATATATATATATATATATATATATATATATATATATGGCAAATTGGAATATTGTTCGACTTATTTAATACAATATACAGTACAGGAATCATTCCCATAGATTGGCTTATGTCAACATTCATAACGCTACCAAAAAAACCAAATGCAAAAGAATGCCAAGACCACCAGATAAGTTTAATGAGTCATACGCTCAAAATATTTTTAAAAATTATACACCGGAGAATACACAACAAACTTGAGCAGGACATAAGTGACGCACAATTTGGATTTAGAAATGCACTGGTAACTAGGGAAGCCCTGTTCGCTGTGAATATACTTGTGCAAAGGTGCATGGATGTTAATCAGCCAGTATATATGTGTTTCTTGGATTACAACAAAGCCTTCGATAAGGTCAGACATAACCGTCTTATCGAATCAGATCGCTGTGGTAAAAGCGAACAATGTCTTTTCAAATGAAATACAGATTGAGAAGAACGTCAGGCAGGGCTGTGTCCTGTTTGTTCAATTTGTATTTAATGGAAATTATCCAGGAAGCACTAGAAGAACTAACTATGGGAATAAAAGTAAATGGCCGACCAATCAATATTATACAGTTTGCTGACGATACTATTTTATTAGTGGAATATCTTGAGGATTTACAACAAAAGGTTGAAAGAGTGGTAGAAGTCAGTAAAGTAAACGGACCTTCGCTAAACATAAAAAAGACACACTTTATGTTAATTATAAAAGCCCAACAGCGCCAAGAAAACATAACAATACATGGAGAATAAATTAAAAAGTTGAAAAATATAAATATCTGGGTACAATAATTAACGAAAATAATTAGTACACAGAAGAGATTAAGGCAAGAATAGGACAGGCAAGAAATTCTTTTAACAAACTGAAAAAAGTACTCAGCAACAGGGACGTTTCAATTTCTTTAAAGATAAGACTTCCGAGATGCTAAGTTGGCCTAAAAATGAACTTAACAAAAAACCAAAACCATGTGCAATGAGCTAGTGGATATCCAAGATGTAATAATAAATAACACTGTATGTATACCTGGGACAATTAATAATACAAAAAATAAGACAGAAATAAACAGAAGAATGAAACTACCTTGGACATCTTTTGGTAGAAATGCAGTTATATTCAAATCGAAGATGCCAATCCACCTGAAGAAAAAACCATTCGATTAGTGTATACTACCAATAATCATGGCGTACGGCTGCAAACACTAAAGAAAGAGATAATATCGAAACTCGAAAGTCAATGGAGCGATGCATGTTAGGTATAACAAGTAGAGATCGAAAAAGAATAGAATCGGACAGACAACCAAGGTTACTGATGTAATCCATAGAATTAAATCTTTAAAATGGCAGTGGACGTGACTTTTAGCGAGAAGAATTACGCTGTGGTGTCCAAGAGGCGTCAAAAAACCAAGAAGACGTCCAAATTTAAGATGGGAGTATGACATATGGAAACAAGCTGCTACAACAGGCACAGAAAAGCAAATTTTAGACAATCGTGGGCAGTTATGAAGAATAAATATATAAGGGAGACTACATCATAATCGACAGATTTTAACATATGGTATTAACTTTATGAAAATTTTTAATTGCTTTACTCCACATACCTACTTTCCATGTAGCAAACTATTTTCCATTTATACGCTATATACCAAATCAACAGAAAATCAACCACCGACATTATACGGTTGAATAATTCACCCATCGAATTTTGCGGATTAGCGTCGGCCTGTAATAGCTATCAATAACCCTTCTTCCTCTATATGTCACTATATTATGTTTAGTCGAACAGAAATACGAACAAAGCAAATAATAATATATTTCAGTACGAGCGAAAATGTTTGATAATCTACATTAATGAAGACCTACCTTTTAGTTTGGAGCGTTATTGGTTTGGAAATCTGTCGGTTTCAAAGGTTCGCCGTAATTAACTCACCGTCCAAAGATATCCCTTTGTCATGCCCTAGTTTATTGTGAGGGATGATTTCGGTAAAATAGTGGCGTAAATAATTTTGGATCCGTTTTCAATTGGATTATAATTTTGGATATAACTTTGGATTATATAACACAGATGACAGTATTATTAGGTAGAAAAATAATATGTAAGTGGGTTCTTAGGTTTTTTCTCCATAGTATTTTTTATACAGGGTGGTCCTTAAGTAATCGTACAAAAAGAAACCGTAGATTCTACACTTTAAACTATTACGATTTAAGCCAAATTCCTTTAATACAATGTTAATATTAAGAAAGATACAGGGTGTTAAAGTGGAAATTTAAAATTTTAATTTTCACTATAACTTTCATGTTTGTGAATATTCATGTATTCAAGTTCGTAACTGGGTATGATTAAACAGAAATTATAATTTAATGCATACTTTAATGTAGCTTATAGAGGGCGCGACATATGCCACATATGTGGCATACATTTGCATTTAATTTTTTGCTCTTTAAGTTACCGGTGTTTGTGATAAAAAATATTAAAGATGCATAATTTAAACAAAGAAAGGTATACCTGTTAATAACTTCAAAACTCAACAGTTTTCAAGATAATCGCATTTTACAAATTAACTACATAATTCTGATTTAACGCTATTACTCCGGAGCAACAAAAAAAAATAGAAAAATACATCAATACTTCTGAATTTTGGTATAAAATGCCTTTAATAAAGTTAATAGTTAACGAAATAATAAATAAAATAAATATCAGATATCAGTAGGATAGTTAATAGCAGGATTTGACAAAATAACAGAATAATTGGATTTTACACCAAATATTTTAGGTTTTGTATTGAATTAAAGAAGATGGCAACATGTTGCCAGAAACCGAACAGAATGGCGACGAATCTTAGAGCAGGCCAAGATCCACAGAGGATTGTCGAGCCAAAGATAATAATGATTAAATTAAAGTTATTATCAAAATATTTTAATTACAAACCACATTAAAAAATAGTAAAACTTAATAAAATTATTCTTTTTGTCAAAGTAAGTTCTTTAATTCATTTGTCAATACATTTAATAAAAGAACGTCTCATATTAAACAGCATCATTGTTTTTCAAGAATCTGTTGCAGTATTTATTATAAGTATTATAAATATATTTTGGGATTTACACATTGCCTGCCTTAGAGGAATTTGTAATACTTTCCGTTCACGCCAAGGCCATTTCTGCTATATGGTCGAAAAAAATTACCGCTCACGCCACGGTGCGCATAGGTACATTTATATAGCCTGTAATGATTTATGTTTAAAATTTTTCAAAATTCCTCTTCTTACAAAAAAAAAAATTACTAAGATATTATATGAGCCCACCAATATTCCGTCTCGGTCACATTGACCGAGACCATAGTCACATTAAAATTCACAGTCAAATAGACCTCGCTGGTTATAGTGAAAATTCAAATTTTAAATTTTCACTTAACACCCTGTATCTTTCTTAATATAAACATTTTATTCGAGTAATTTGGCTTAAATCGTAATATTTTAAAGTGTATAATCTACGGTTTCTTTTTGTACAATTACTTAAGGACCACCCTGTATACATACTTATTGAATTAAACATGTTGAATATATAATTTTATGCAACACTAACAATAACATGTAGAAGAATAGAAGAAAAGTACGTAATATGTAACTATCAGTTCAAAAATTCAACTTCAATAGCTAACTAAAGCAATAATGGACGAAAAATACTATTTAAACATAAAACTAAATATAATAGTCAGTAGAAAACTTAAAAAACACTAACATATTGTAAAAACAAAAGAATTTAGAAGTAATTAGGCACTCTAATTCCTACCATAACGTATAAAAAAAGTTTAAAAGTTTACAAATTAATTAACTAATCATAAAGTGGAATAATATACAAACACGAGAGGAAAACTTTTTATCTCAGGTTGGTCATTTAGAATTATGTCTGTATCTTTTAATTTTTTAATTTTCATAGACTCTAATAACGATAACTTGAGGCCTTTATTTTGAATGTAAATAATTTAAAATTCGTTAAAATAATGATTATGGTCTAGAAGGTGAAGTGCTTATGTAGAATATGTTTTTATATTAATTAATATCATTTTATGTTCTGCTATACATTTGTTAAAAGTTTTACCAGTTTGACCGATATAAATTTGTGGACAATCGCCACATTTAATTTTGTATTCACCACTGTTTAAGTGCTTTTTCTTTTGTCATTTGTTCTTAATGTATTTGCCTAAATTATTATTGGTTCTAAAAGATGGTGTTATTTATTTTGTTTTTATGTGTTTGGCTACTTTTGTTGATATTTTGCCAGTATATATTATGTAATCGAGCAGAAGTTACTGGGTTTTTTCACTGGTGAAGAAAATAGTAATTTTATAGCTTTCTTATGTAGTTTTTGATTTTAGATTTTGATTTTTTTTTGATTTTTTGATTTTGATTTATTATTTGTTCGTTGTACCCACTGTTTACTGCTATTTGCTTAATGATATTTAATTCTATCTCAAAGTTGTTTTTTTACATAGGAATTTCTATTAATCTAGTAACATATTACGATAGGCTGTCAGATTATGTTGTGTAGGATGGGATGATGAATTGTGTTTAGTCGTGTTAGTATGGGTAGGTTTAGGTACTATACTTTATCTCAAAGTGATTAGTCTGTACAGGATAAAATACGCAAAATACGCAATGCTAACCTTATCGGAATTTCGCCAAGACGTTGCCAGTTTTATGCAGTGAGCCATATATATATATATATATATATATATATATATATATAATATATATATATAATATATATATATATATATATATATATATATATAATACTATATATCCATCCTTACAAAATAATAAGAGTTATAATTGACATGGTCCTCATTAGACAAATATTTCGTAATCCTATACTGTCCACGAAAACTTACTCTGGAGCAGACATCGGTTCAAACCATAACCCCATAGTAGTCACATTACGAACTAAATTAAACACAAAGTAGAATTGATATTAAGAGATTAAGGGAACCAAAAACAAAGGAATAAACTGTAAAATCTCTTACCGAACATCTACGTAATGCCCAAGAACTGAATAATAGTAGCTATAATATTGATCAAAAATGGGAAAATATAAAAGTAGCAATATTTAAAACAGTAAATGAAAACTTAAAACCAAAGAATAGAAAACATAAGAGACTGGATGACTGAAGAAATACCACTATTATTGAATAAAAGAAAATTATTTAAAAAAAAACTCCAATTAAATATAATGAAACTGATCGATTAATTAAAAAGAAAATAAAAGACGCTAAGGATAGAATGTTACATGAGCAGTACCAAGATTTAGAAGAAATTGAGAAAAAATATGACTTTTTTAACATGCATAAAAGAATTAGAGAGTTAACACGAATGGGAAAAAAACTTTAAACAAGGCAACTAAGAGATGAAAGTAAACAAAATATAAACCAAAGTTAACAAATAAAGTAAAAATAAACAAATATAAACCAAAAAATGCAGAGATGGACACAATATACAGCACATTTTTCTGAAGACAAAGAGAGAACAGACGCACCAAAAGAATTTAAGGATGATACTGGGCCTGACATTATACAAGAAGAAATTGAATATGCAATGAAACAAGCTAAAGGTGGTAAATTTCCCGGGCCTAATGAAGTTTCTATCGAATTACTCAAAATTGTGAATACTGAATCTGTTGATATTGTTTTGGATCTATCAATACCATATATAGAACAGGTATAATACCTAAAGAATGGCTTCAGTCAACATTCATACTACTTCCCAAAAAAGCCAATGCAAAGGAATGCAATGAACATCGCACCAAAGTTTTAATATGTAACCTCTATTGGAACCAAACAGCAAAAGTGAAAGTTGAAAATGAACTGACCGAGCATATCCAAATTCACCGTGGGGTCCGCAAAGGGTGTATTTTATCACCCTTGTTATTCAATTTATACAGTGAAGCCATCTCAAAATTAGAGCTTGCCGAGATCAGTGAGGGTCTTATAATAAACGGTGAGATACTAAATAATATAAGATATGCTGACGACACCGTCCTTTTGGCAAGAATACTTTGCAACACCTTGCTGAACAACTAAATATTATATTGCAACGATTATGGACAAGAAATAAATTTGAAGAAAACCAAGTTCATGGTATTTACAAAAGCACAAAACATCAAAGTTATGCTAGTAGTAGATAATACAGAAATTTAACAAATATCCTTATACAAATACCTTGGAGCATGGATCACAGAAGATACTGATCAGACAAAAGAAATAAGATGCCGCATTGAAATTGCATGGTCAACTTTTAATAGAATGAGAAAACTTTTTTGTAATCGCGATATCAATATATCGCTCTGGATAAGAATGCTTCGATGTTATATTTTCTCTACCCTTTTGTACGGGGTTGAAGCTTGGACACTTAAAAAATCCAACATTAAAAACCTAGAAGCATTCGAAATGTGTTGTTACCGACGTATTTTGAAAATATCATGGATGGATCGCAAAACAAACAAACAAGTTCCCGAACAACTAGGAAAACAAGGCGAAGTTTTAAATTACATAAAAATCAGGAAATTTGAATACTTGGGGCACATCATGAGAGGTGAAAAATACGAACTACTAAGGAATATAATGCAGGGTAAAATTAAAGGCAAAGGAAGCGTAGGAAGACGTAAAATCTCGTGACTACGCAATCTCCGTGAATGGTTTGGATGCAGTTCTTAGAAGGCACAGATTAAAGCAAAAATCCGAATTTGGTTTTAAAAATTAGTTTACGGATTCCAAATTAGGATCTCTTTTCCTATGGCCGACATCTTAAACCTTATTCTGGAGTACCTCATGAAAGTTTTGCCTATTAGACAAACTACAAAGATAATAAAACTGTATGAATAAGAAAAGAATTTTATAAAAACATCATAATAAATATCAAAGTATTTTTAAAATATATTTATCGTGCCCAAAAATCTTAGGAAACAATTTTGACTGGCTTCTTTTCTCTTTAATTTTTAAATATTGCATATAATTTGTATACAAATTCAATATCATGACACAAAGTATTTGAAAAGAAACCAAGAAATAAATTTACGAAGATATAAAAAAAACCCTACAGTAATATGTAGGAAATAAGTGTATGATTAAGTCATAAAAATAAAAAAAAACATGAAAATATCAACACTTTTGCACTTCAGCAGAAAAAATATCTTCAACATACTGAATATATCGTTATACATAACAATATGTTATATAGATATTAGCCTGGGACAAGTCATGAAAGACGCTGTAGACGACAGTAGAATAGGTCGTCGAGAGGTGAGCAGGATGCCACATTAGTCAAAGAGCTCAGAGATAATTGCATATCCATAAGGAGAAGGGGATAACTAGGGCAAGGGGCAGAGCAGGGATAAACTTTGTTATCGTCGGGCAAATCCAGACAAAGGAAATATGAAATACCGCGCACGAAAGAGAGAAATCTAAAGAAAAATTCGTACAGAAAAAAGAGGGTATTGGAGATAACTGTGTGACATCCTGGATGAAGACATCTTTGGTCAGGGATACAAAATCGAAATAAAAAATTTTCATGCGTACCACTAATACGAAATGCCACTAGACAAAAAGCTTAAGATAAAATAAGAGCTTTTTCCGTCTGGCAAATGGCATGGAGTAAGGAGGAACGAGGGAGTTGAGCGAACCGTACCCTTTAGCATAGATGAATTAGTTAAGGAATTGGATGCACTTAACATACGTAGGTCCCCTCCGACTAGAACAGATACCGTCCGAAGCACCTTTTGGAGCATATAAATGCTTGAAGCACAGATATTTCCAGCTTGGAGGACATCAAGATTGGTACTGTTTCCAAAAACTGGGGAGAAATATCGCCTTTTATAAATCCTTCCATGCATCGGAAAGTTGTATGCTGCGGGGACGGATCGACGATACGATTGAGAGATCAGGCCTATCTTCGAGATGATTCAGATTCTGCAAAGGACAGAGCACAGTTGACGTAGTTTTGAGTGTAATCGAGGTATTGCACAATATTAGGAACGAACAACGCTGGGCGGCTCTACTGTTCTTAGATGTTAGAAATGCATTCAATACTCTGCAGTGAAAAGAACTGATGCGAGGATTAAAAGAAAGGGAGTGTCCTAAAAATTTGATAAATGAATGTGATGGCAGAATATCTTTCCGAGAGAAAGATCATGGTTGAGAAGGGCACGGAAAAGGTATAATTCTCTTCGCTTTTGAGAATGATTTTGCTGTGCTGATTGTAGCGCGGAACGAGCCGGATCTCAGATTTCAGGTAAGATATATCGGCAACGTCGTGAAGGATTGGATGATAGATCCCGGACTGGTACTCGCAGAAGAGAGGACTGAAGCCATAATTCTAAAAGGTAAACTAAAAAGATAAGGGATGGAATTGGGATGGGAAACCAATTTGCAGGGTTACAACTAACATTAAAGAAATGTATCAAATATCTGGGAGTGACACTAGTGTCCAGTGGGAGTGATAGCCCAGAAGACAGCAAAGAGTGCAGCAGTGATGGCAGAGGTGATCCCTAACATTGTAGGACCCAAATCAGAAAGAAGAAGGGCTTTACACCTATATACAGATACAGATAAATGCCTATACTGTAAATACTCTGACAATGTTACTCACAATACTGAAGTGCAATAGGTGGAGAGAGGAGAAACAGAATGTAGGTATAGAGAAATAGGTATAAACCCTGTTACTGTGAGAGAGATGATCGTGAAGATAAAGGGGAGTATAAAGGGATGAAATATTGTACATAATTACATTTAAACAGTAATTAAAAAAAAAGAAGAAAAAGTGAAACACCAGCTGGACCAATGACATAGGTAAGAGAAGGTAGTGCTCCGAAAGTGTCGTCAGCCTTACATCGTCCCTCCCACTTTCGGAGTACAGTACGTGCGACAGTTAACTGCGCAAAAGTATCTATATAGCATCTGTTTGCAAGACTTCCTTCTTCTAAGAGGAAATGGGCTCAGATTTACTCCTCTACCCTTAATCTGGTACGGTTTTTAGAAATTTCTTAGAGAAAAATTTCCAACTCCATAATCTTTATATTTATTCTGAGTCGGCTCTGCACCAAGTCGTTATAATCCATCGAAAGGTCGAAGTAAATATTTATGTTCAACAAACTGGTACAAGTAAACTCATAATTGGCAGAATTTAAAATATCGAAATTAAATAAAAAATAAAAGTTCGAGTGATATAAAGATGAAATTTTAAACTTTCTAAAACTGAAAAAGAACGTCGCAACTGTTGAAACTCTTAGTTGGCCAACCCTAACAACTTGAAAACTTTTTAAATTAAAATAAAAAAGTTTTTATCTTTTGTATACAAATTTTAAATTAGATTTTTACGTCTGGTTGAATAAAAACAAACAAAAGTCATGACTATATTGTACAGAATTAACTACAGACACAAAACTGTCAAAAATGGTAAAGGAATTTGATGTATAAGAAAAAAAAACATGACATTTAATTAAACATGTAAACATGTAAACGTAGGTAGGAGTTTGGCTTCGGACCTAATCCATTAGCAAAATATTTTAGTCATACTAGTAGCATTTCAGTCTCCTAATTTACAAGGACAGTCAACTTAACGAAAAAGTAATCTGAACTATATTTGTTCTGCAACCGTCCTGAAAACTAAATTCGGTATGATTTGTTGAATAAAAAGTACCTTTTTACACAAATCTTATCAAAAGCAACAATTTTCGGGACAGTTTTTTCGCTTTTGGAACGATTTTTTTACTTTTGGAATGATTTTTAGTATCTGCCTAGGCGACCGTAACTTCATATCAACTTGGTATTTTTATTCTAACAGCGCTTGTTATATAATATTCAAAAGAGTCTTCACTTTTAAATAAAAAAAAATGGAAATCAGCAACGAAAATAATTTTTCATCAGATTAGCGAAGCTGCTAAAACGGCTGCTTATGAATTATTGCCGCTAATGTAAGGTATGCAAAGAGGTATTAATTAAATATTATAATTTTGAAAATAAGTACAAATACTGATATGTCTATTAATACAAACTTTAGCAAGAGTAATTCCTATTTTTTATAAAGAACGTCACAACTCAAAACTTTTATGACCTAAACTTAGTTGAGGCATCGATGATAATATTAAAGTAATAATAAATATGTAATTTTTTTTCTTCCTTCACAAAATTCATTATAAACTTTTCTTTTGTACAGAAGGAACATAAAATTTCATTTTCTTTATTGCATTTAAAATTATTTCCCAATTTAATAAACACGAGAGATCGAAAAGAGGAGTTTTCGTTTTAATACACAAAAACATAAACATAAAATCACTGACTTTGAAGCAATAGACGAAAATATAATAAGAGTAAACATAACGATGAAAGAAACACCCATTACGATACTTGAGATTTATGCAATCAGTGATGATGAACCTTACACACAAAGATGAGTTCTTTGCTAATGTTAACGACCAAATTACGAAAATTGTAAATAGAAGAGAATTGGTCATTATGGGAGACCTGAACAGTAGAGTAGATCGTAAAGTAGATAATAAGGTGGTAGGTCCCTACAGAAAAATAAATCAGAATGATAATGGTGCGAGGCTAATTGAAATATGTGAAAACCATTAAATAAAAATAACCAATCGATTTTTTAAGCACAAGTACACCTGGACCCAAACTACAAGAAATCTAAAATCAATTGTAGACTATGTCATCATAAAACAAAATACTAATATGCAAGTACAGGACACAAAAGCATACAGAGGAATAACATGTGGTTCAGATCATTATGTCGTAAAATCAAAAGTAACCTGTCCATTTAGATATAAAATAACACATAATCAAACAAATTGTCATCCCTAACAAGAAGAAACTTTGGAAAAAAGAAGTTATAATTTGGATAGTTTGACCCAAGAGAGTAGAAGAATAATATATCAACAAAGACTGGATGGCAAACTAATGAACCTATATGAAGGTATATAAAACTTAGTCGTTAGCGTTAAAAAAGATGCTGAAGAAGCACACGGCTCTAACATTCAAAGACAAAGTGAAATACTATGGTGAAACAAAGAAATATAAGCACTCGTAGAAGAGAAATGCAAGCGTATATCAGATGTATAAGCAGTATACAACAAAAAGATAGAGATGAATACCTGGAACTCAACAGAAAAATAAGAAGAACACCAGTAAAAGCAAAAAGAGAAATGTGGTATAAGAAGTGCCAAGAAATTATAATACCTACCTGGGAGGCAAAAAATGTACAGAGACATGGAAGTTTTACAGTAAAATAAGAACTAACGAAAGGAAGAGTATCAACATTTAATTAATATCCACACAAAAGTGGGAAAATTACTATGGAGAACTACTGTATATCTGTAGACATATACTGTTGTTTTATTGACTTTCAAAAGGCATTTGATCGTGTTAAGCACTCTATATTGATCGAAGCTTTAAAAGACATTGGCTTGGACGGCAGAGATATTCGAATAATTGCAAATTTATATTGGAATCAAACAACATCAGTTTTAGTAAATGGTGTGGAATCACAAGCTCTCAATATTAAAAGAGGAGTACGGCAGGGATGCCTCTTGTCACCCCAAAGAAGGAATACTTGTGAACGGCGAAGTCATCAATAATTTGCGATATGCGGACGATACAGTACTCCTAGCTTCTAGTCAAGAAGATCTGAAAACACTACTTGATAGCGTCGTTGAGAGTTGTAGGGAGGCAGGTCTGGATCTTAACCTAAGGAAAACCAAAATACTCGTAATAAGTAAACAACAGAATATAAAACCGTCTATATATGTAAATAATACCCAACTTGAGCAAGTTGATAAAATCGTCTACCTTGGACAGCAATTAAATTATAAGGAAGAAAATCACGGCGAAATTAGATCCAGTCGCAACGCAACGCAGTCCAGGACGAAGAAGAACCTCATGGTTGGAGAACTTGCGAGATTGGTATGGTGTAGATACAAGCATGCTATTTAGGGTGGCAGTGAATAAAATTAAAATAGCTATGATGATAACCAACGTTCTGAAAGGACATGGTACATGAAAAAGAAGAAGAGAACTACTGACAGAAAATAGGGACAAATAAGTATTTTATAATACTCACCAACAGAGGTTAATATTGAAGAAGAAGATATAACAATACAAGTGACAAATATTAGAAAAGCTACATAAGAACTGAAAAACGATAGGTCACCAGGACAAGGGGATATCCCAGCCAAACTAATAAAATGTGAATCACAAAAATTGTTTGAAACCGTCACTTGGTGCATAAATCAATTTATAAATGGTTATCGCGTAAAATTGCTTATAGTTCGTGGATCCATAAGAAAGGAGATAAGCTTAAATGTAAAAACTATAGAGGGAAATCAGTCACTAGTACATTCAGACGTTTGTATGGACGAATAATTAGAGACTACAATGAGAAGGAATACAAAGACCGAGGAAGAAGAACAATCCGGTTTTCGAACAGGAAGAAGCTGTACTGATAATATCTTGTGCCTCAAACAAGTAAGAGAAAAAAATTAAGCACAAATCAAGAAACCCACCTCATGTTTATTGACTTACAGAAGGCGTAGGATACAGTTCCTGTAAAAAAACCCTGGTACGTGTTACGACAGACAAGTATTAGTTTCACCTTAATAAAAGCCTTAAGAAATTTGTATGAAGGGTAAACATCAAAAATAAAAACTAGAAACAGACTATCGCAAAGCTTCCTGGTTAATAAAGGTCTACGTCAGGGGTGTTGTGTATCACCGACCTTGTTTAAAATATATGTTGCAAAAGCATTGAAAGAGTGGAAACGAAAATGCAGAGTGATGGGCGTAGACCTTGGAGAGATTTGCTTGTATACATTGCAGTTTGATGATGGCCAGGTTGTTATAGCAAACGATAAAGATGATCTGGAGTACATGGCAAGGAAATTACAAGAAGAATATAGAAAGTGGGGACTAGAAATTAATACAGAAAAAACAAAATACCTGCCAATAGGTACCGAACTATAGAACATCACATTAGAAAATAACGAAATCATCATGCCCTGCGACCATTACACATACCTAGGAATCGTCTTTGACACAACGGGGAAAGATGATGAAGAAATAAAGAGAAGAATAACACAATCCAGAAAAACAATAGGTTGTCTAAATAGCGTACTGTGGAGTCATGAAATAGGAAAAAGAAGAAAACACAATATCTACGAATCTCTTATTAAAAGCAGTCTATTGTACGGAGCGGAAACTTGGCGAATAACCGAA